>VNJZ01011218.1:0-243982 GCA_008042795.1 Drosophila asahinai
TGGCACAACGGCTGTTTTTGGACGACCTTCGCGGAATTCGTCTTTGAGGGAGCGTCGGCCACGATTGAATTCGTTGTACCAGTTTTTCACAGTGCTATAGGATGGTGCTTCATAGTCATACAAAGATTTAAGTTCATCGCTGCACTCTTGTCGTGATAATCCACGCCGAAAGTTGTGAAAAATGATCGCACGAAAATGTTCACGAGTTAATTCCATTTTTTTGCGAAATTGATTTTTTTAAGTAACTGTAAACAACACAAATGATAGTCGTACGTCAAACCGTTCTGAGTACGTTTATGCTTAAAAATGTCGAACTTTTCAATGGAAATGTCAGATTCCACCTAACAACACTTAGTGTTGCCTAGGCCAGAAATATATATAGCAGCCCACGTAGTTATTATATTCATTTTTGGTCGGACAAAGCATGAAATTGATATGAGAGAATTGTTATTACATTTTACATGTTATGAAAGGCCTTTGTTTCACCCATATATTTCAATATAAATAAAGCCAAAGTGAATAAATAAAAAAATGTGCAAAATACTGTGAGGCTGGTATATATTTTTAGTTATTTTTTAAATGTTTTATTCACCAAATTATTTGTTAATGTTGGCTCATTTATATGGAATTCCCAGGAGTATTTTCTCTCCTTACCAAAGTTCGATCAACTGTTGAATGGCGTCCATTAAAAGCGATACTTCCCCGGCCATTGTTCGGAGTTTGAAACTCAACTTCAGCCAACTATTATTCAAAGAAAAAATAAATAAAAAGGAGCCAGGAAACTCTGCACGCCATGCACGAAAGCGCACATTAAATATTTACACTTCATTTTATGGCGGCAGGGAGCCGAAAGGAGCAGAAAACAGGACTCAGCCACATTTCCATCAGCCCGAAACCGAAGCGAGTGCAATCACATCGTCTCATATTATGGCTTTAATGGCAATGACAACTGTTAGCCAAGTTCGGCAAGAGGAAAGGAAAAAATGCAAGCGGACAAAGGATGGAGGACACTCGGCAAGTGAACCGCAGGATATGGCTCAGGTCAACGGAAGCCATAAAATTCTCGTTTGTCACGCGAAATTTTTCGCCGCTTCCCGCAGCAAAATGCCAACACATGCAAAAGACAAAGTTCCACCGAACCGGCTCCGGCCACAAAAAAATAAAATAAAGGAAAACCAAAAAGAGAGACAAAAATAATAATATTAATGGGGAAAAAATGCGCAAAGACAACGGAGCTGAGTCCAGAGGGAAAAGTGCAGGAGCACTCGGTTGGCTTTCCTTGCAACCTCGAGATAGAATTATTTACGTTTAGTTTTTATAGTTTTTTATGGTAGCAAAAGTGGGAGGAGTTGGCCATAAAATATGGGCGCAGGTTTATTTATGCCCTGATGCGGCGGCTACATTTCCAAGCCACCCACAAGCTCCGCCGTTTACTTGGCGCTGCCTTTGTTTTTATGGCTTGACGGATTGCAGAAGGTTCTACTGCCCGTCTCTGTTCCTTCCGCGGATATCTGTCCAAGTGCTTGGGCTAATGTCAATTAAATTTGGACAGACGACGAGAGCCAAATGAAATTTTAATTACCGCAAATGAGCCGAAAGAGTGAAGCCGAAAGATGGAAATAAAGCCGAGTAAAATCGGACTAATGACCACCGAAATTGGCCACTTCAAGCTGTTGTTGAGTTGAATTTAAAACGGTCGCTCCTGGAAGTTGATAAATCTGTGGTTAATGACAGGAAATCAAGCGGAGAGTCAACAGTAAATTAAAGATAAATCTGGAAGCTTAAACTCTATAAAAAGACTTTAAAAATAAAACGAAAGGAAAGCTCTGCTAATTTTTATTAAAAAGGTAAAAGCATCCTTTAAGGCGAACTATTAATATTTAAATATGTCTGTTCACATTCGTTAGTAAGCTAAATAATCCCTTCAAATAAAGAATAATACATACATTTCCTAATCAACCATAATTGCCTTTAATTGCCTTAAATTCCTAAGCTTACCCCGAAACCCACAGCAAAAAATAGCGACTAAACCCAATGCTACCCGGGCCACGTAATCTTTTCTATAATTTGTTAAATTTGTCGCGGCAAAAGTTTATTACCCTGTCGCCGAAGCAGACACAATGGGCAAAGTGCATAAAGTGGCCTGCCTGCCTGGCTGGCTGGCTGCCTACGAAAACAGGATAGGATAGGACGCAGGACATAGAGGACAGGACAAATTACGTACTACAAATTGTACGGCGCTTGTCGTTTTGTAGTTTTGGGTTTGCTTTCGCTTTGTTGCATGCATTTTGGTCATATTTCCCCACCGAAAGCCCAACAACAAATCGGCGATAAGAGGAATTTATAAGCATTTCGCCCTGGTCAACTCGGGAGAAATATGTGCTTATATAAAAAGGATTCAAAGTTCTCGCTGTGATTCTATTAATTTACGATCCCTGGCGCCGCTCGGGCTGCGAATTAAATTGGCTTAGGCAACGTCGGGAATACGGAATGAGATGTAGATACGAGTGCGAGGGACTCCCAGGATTATTCCTGGACAGCTCTCCCCCTCCAAGTCTGCGAATTCTTTAGCTTCTCCCACACATCAAAGCATTTGCCAGGCGAAAAAAAAGCGCCTTTCAGTTTAATAATAATAGAGAATCGCCTGGCTGTGTAAGTAAGTAAAAGTAGAAACATTATTCTGCTTAGCTCAGCTGAAACGGAAATTCTCTGTTCATCTTGTGTTGCGGCAGGCAGAAAGTGGGTTTGGTTTGGATTTGTCTCCTTTTTTATTTTTGCGGAAAATACTTAGACGGATTTAAGCGCGACAAACAAGGCTGCTTGGAATGGCAGTTTCTGACACATCGAACAGGAAATACTCTATAGTGATATCTGGCTTTGTATAACTCCATTTCCTTAAGAATTAAATTTTTTAAATAAAAACTATGATAATTAAAAAAGAATGAATTGGTTTGTCAAATTTCCATCGATTACATTTTATATTTAAAATATAAAAGAGTAAATAAAGTAGTTATACCCTTTTCTGAGTAACTGTACCAACGGAAACCTCGCTGAAATCTCTTCTCTAATTTTTTGTTTGCCAGACGCTGAGCAGGATCGGCTTCAAAGCGAAAGAGGCGGCGACGCTCGTCACAATGGGAAAGCGCCGCCCACCCGCTGGGAAAATTCCGCACAGCAGCCGGGCGACATCGACGTCTTGCCAAGAAGGACCCCAGACCGTCACCCACATTTTTGGGTGGGCTTAGGTAATACGCATTAGTGCCACGACTGCATATTACGATGTGATTATTATGATATGCTTTATTTTGTGGTTCAATGAGCTGTCTGCGTTTGGGTGGCAACTTTGACGGCTTAGGGAAATCTGTTGCCATTTTATCCAACGATGTCGCCGCTGTTCGATGAATATTTTGTGCAAATAGCTGTGAAGAGCCAAAGTCGCCGCTAATTGAAACAAACGCAGGACTCTTTGTGGCCTTAACTGCCATGGCAACTCGGACTCCGAACTCCAAGCTCCGTCCGAACCTAATCTCATAAGTGTACTGGCGTTAGTCATGCGCTGCATTCCCTTTTTGGCCCGAATGCTTGGCCATAAATTCAGCTGCTTCTATGCCATTGTTTAGAGCTGCCTTCTGTGCAATTTTTCAAGCGCGTCCTGTCCCGGCCATGTGTGTCCTTTTGCCGATTCCTCAGTGCTGCGTGTGCTGTAAATTCTCCTGCTGACTCCTGACTTCTGACTCCTGGCTCCTGGCACTCTGTCGGCGGGTGGGAGGTCAGTGCTGGTAAGTTTATTAATTGCGCTTGTTTATCGTCTAGTTAAAGTGTTTTTTCTTCCTTCGTTCTTCTTGTTACGTTCTTTTTGAGGGTAAGTGCATTTTTCCAGAAGGTTACTGTTTACTGAATAAAACTTTTTTGAGAGTTCACTTTATATCAGTTCATATAATTTTAACGAAACTTTAAAATGAAAGTCTAGACCCCTATTGGATTGTTAAAATAAATTAAAACAGGAACAGTAAAAATTAAATAAAATAGAAATGGAGCTTAAAGATGATAAGAGATATTTAATAAGCGCGTTTTTATTATTATTTATTATAATTTAATTACAGATGTATGTGGAAAGAGTATTAATAATAAGAAGTTCTAAGTTAAATATTTTCCATCTCCTTGCAAGCTCTTAGATAATTTAAAAGAAATGGCGTGACTAGCTGGTATTTTTTCAGCCCAAAGACTTATGATGGTTGCAGAAATACTTGACATAATTGCAGGATTAACGCTATAACTTTGACTCGAACTCGGTCCTTTTTCAATTAGTCCTAAGTAAAAAATCCTATAATCAGTTCTTGGCAAATTGCAAGCCCTAAAGTGCTTGCCAAGCAATTTTGGTCAGAAAATTTTCAATTGACCATAATTTCAGCCCGAATAGCATGTCCTGCCGTGCTGCAATTTGAATATTTGACGACAATCGGTTGCCAAAGTCCTGGTTATTATTGTCCCTGCTGAATTGACCTGACTTTTTGAGCGCAAAAAGTTTGAAAATTACAGTTATCTATTTGTGAAGCAGTTAGTAATAAATATTTGATACAAAGCAGAGGGTCGAGGAAATGTGTGAGTTGTGTATAAGTAGAAAGGAAGGTGCATATGAGGAGTTTAAAGTTAAAATTAAAATTAAAGATATCAAAGAAGATTTATCTAAGGATATTTATTTCATTTAATAGGTCCTGGTTTTCTTTCAGTCCCTTGCTGTATTTCCAAGTTATTATCAATAAGAGCACGTCAAATATTAATGGGTATTATTCACTTACCAGGAAAAGAAGACGCTTTCTGCAAACTTCCCAACACGGATCACGTTATCGATAAGTTAATGCACCATCTGCTTTAGCGAAGCCACAAAAGGCAGTCGAATGGTAAACAAAAGAAGGGAAAACTTGCTGACATTTAAATAAATTGTTTAACATTAGCCGAGTCTGGCTGACAAACTAAACAGATGAGGATTGGGGAAATTTTCGTATGGCAAACAATGAGGGCGGCTCACACACATGGAAAATGGCAAAGAAATTGCTGCAAATCAAATTTGATAAACACAAAAAACAGACACTGGGCGACCCAAAAAACAAACACAAAAGAAATGAGGGGAAAAGTGACAGGAAAAAAATGGGAAAGTGTGCCGGCAATGACAGGATGGGCGAAAAAGGACGACAACGAAATCATCGAGAGCGATGGGCGGCGGATGGCCAGCCGGAAAAATGTTTTATTGCTGCCATAATTTTGAGTGATAAGTGACGAAAAACAGCCGCGTGGAAAATCAATCGATGAGAGCCCGTAAAAAACTCTGCCATGGGATTATTTATGCATCATTTTTCCCATCCGCCAATACGATTCTGCTACAAGTTAATGGGCTAACGTTTAATAAAGATTGATCGATACTCCGATAAGGTTAAGCTAAGTTTTTGGTTAGTTTATTTTCTGGGCGAAAAATAATATTGATAAGGGGAGGAATCATTTACTCGATAAAGATGTAGTGTATGAATGCTAGGGAAGTTATGCATTTATTTTAAATACGAATAGACTTAAGGGAAATACCTAAAAACATGTCAACGATAAATGTAAGTAGCAACAGATAAGTTTATCGGCAGATTTTATAGAAAATTCTTTTAATCCTTAATAAAACCTCAATAACATTTTTAGTAATCATTTGGGAACTTATATCAGTTTCATTAATATCTTTTAAGGAAAAGTAGCTTGTTTTACGACATTTAAATCTAAAACTCGGTCAGATACATTGTTATATAGCTCCTATCTTTTGTTCCAATTCCCGTTTTCTTTCCCAAATAAAAGACAAATTTGCTGCGTCACAGCGTATCAATAAAATTTTTTCTCATGCCCGCCCTAAAAAGTCAACCAAAATTTGGCATCCTTTAACCCTAATTTATGCGCGCGAAGGTGACAATTGACGAACTCCCGAGGACGAGCCGTCTTCCTCCCTTTTCTCGGTGCGGTAATAAAAATATCCAAGTAAAGTCTCTTTATTAGCCTGCCGTAAACCCTTTCCTTTGGCTCCTTTTGTTTGCCAAAAAAAAGGAGAAGTACAAATATCAGGCGATGGGCAGCAACTTGTTACATTTGTCATGCGATAATGTCAATTTTGACAGCTGCGCAAAAGGATATTCATTCTCCGCTGCGCCTGCGCAAGGATCTTGCCAGGTTTTTGTTTCGTTTGCTTTTTTACGATCGCTCGAGGCAACTTTGTTGTTAATTTGACGCGCTCTGTGACAATTTGAGTGCCTGCCGCTCTTTTGCTCTGGGGCTCTGTTGCCTTTTTTGGCTATTATGGAAATAATTTTGTTTTAGTTTTTATTGGCAGTTTAGCGGAACAAAGGCCTGCTGTTGACTCTTTTTATTAGGCGGACCCAAGGACTGGCAATTATTTACACTAATCAGGCAGTCGGCTTTCAAGGTGTAGTCCTCGCATGCAACCCTCAGATACATTTTTCCTCCTTTGTCTCGTCTGTTGCGTATTTTGACAATGTGCCTACAGACTTCTTTGTGTGCTCCCATTGTCCTTCTAAGGTTTTTCTCCTGGGCCCATAAAATTCGCAACAAAGTCAATTTCGGAAGATTTCCGTATATCGCTCTTTGTGGATCCTAGGTAGCGAAATATGTGTGTTTCTGTAAAATGATTCGTTATGGTTATCCTATTGCTCCTTGGTAGGCTGTACCGCAGATTTTCTATGGTTTGTTGATATCCCGTTTTGGGAAATGAAATTGTCGGTTATCCTTATGAGCGGAGCGAAAGGGGATTTAGGAAAAACAATTGTAAGGCGAGAACTGGAAGTAATCTTAAATCTTAAGAAGGAAAAATTAAATCTTAAGAGAATAAAAATATTATTTCAATAAATAAACGATAATTAATAATTACTTAAATATATTTTGTAGCTTTAGCAGAGTATCTTGTCTACTTTTAATATAACTATTATTATTATTAATTAATAATATATATTTTTCAAGCTTTACCAGAGTATCTTAATAAAAATATAAAGACGGACTGGACTAAACTTACTCCCCTGATGATTTGAAAATACATTGAAAATATGTATTGTTTCACTCAAATAAAGCACAACAAGATGATTTACACCAAAAAGTATAGGCCAACAGCTTATTTATGATGATTACAATGATTACATTCATCACGCCTGAGACATTGCGCCATGGTAGGTGCCTATTTCTCCCTCCATGAACCTTCTGCACACACAATATTTAATTAAAAGCAAATGTTTTTGGTTGATTTTATGCCCGAAATAAACTTGAGCGCAACCTAAGCAAATAACAACATTGCAATGGCCATTTATCAGCGGCGGCATGGGGCTAATCCTTTTTGGCCAACTAACTTGCACCGTATATCATGTTTTATGGGCCGGCTAAGCTTTTACATGGAATGTCGGGGTGACTCCGGCTCCTGGGCTCTGGGTCCTGGGTAAATAACTCATCGATGCGTGTTGGGCAACTGTTACCGAGTATTTTACACCCAGACCCCGACCCCAAAGGAGTCCAAAGGAGAGTGCCCCAAGTCGTCGTTATGTCTACAGACAAATTGCCATAACCATAATGGCAAGCGGCCTGCCGAGGGGATACTTCTGCCGCTGTGACCCCATAAAAAGATGATTTCATAGACATTTACCCCACTATATATGAAAGAATAATAATAATACAACATAATAATCATAACCATAATTGTTATATTGATGGAATGTTACGAGATGACACTGTCTACGCACTATTTCTGGTTTATGGTCTGCGCTAATGCACGGAGATACACTTTAGTTTCAATATTCCCAGGCATGGCGGCGATGTCTGGCTCACATCGTAAAGAAAACAAACGTAATAATTATGCTAAAAATTATATGGCACTTCTCACCCCAAACAGAAGGAGCAGTCTGAGTCCATCTCCTGTTCGTCTCTTTGTTTGCCAGCCGCTAATCTGCAGATTTATATGCAGGGAAGTTGTTCAATAAAATCGTCTAAACCAGATCATAAACAAGGATATTTTATGCCCAGGTCCCTGCCCATTTTCTCTCAGTCCAGAGGATTAATTCTGCGTATGACGAACTGACCAATGGACTTTAGCTGGTGACCAGTGGAAATTCTTTTGTTTCTTGGGATTTTGCGTCTCGAAAAAGTTGGCACGTTTCTTGCTAAGGAAATTGAGCGGAAAAAAGTAAGAGTCGAGAATTTGCAGCTTTTTGTAATGTCAGTTAAATTAAATTTAATGGGAAATTTTTATTTTAATTCAGATATCTTACAGAGAGATATTAGTTTTTAATGCTTACAAATTATTTAAGGTTAAGAAAGTAAAAAATATTATTTTTCTTTTATGAAACTACGTTCTTTTTCAAGGATTTCTCATTTCTATACTTAAGTATTCCCCATCCACAGACATGTGGTACTTTCCCTCGATGATTGTTCTCAACTCATTAACTTTTCCTGCTCCCGTCAATCCTATCAGAGATCTGCCAAAGTGCTCGGGTCATAATCGTACTGCCAAAATATTCCGGGGACTCATCAGGAACCATCATAGTCGTCATCATCATCGAGAGCTCCTGCAAGATGCCAATCGAAAATAAACAGATTCAGAGAAAGGCCAGGCCAAGCCCTCATCTTATAAACATGTCAAAAAGGACACTTAAGGCAAATGCGTTCAAATGATAATTACGCAAGACAAAGGCAAGATGAGGAACACTGGAACAGAGGGATAAAGCAGATGAAGTGGCAACAACTATTACAACGCACTTGGAACGGAAAGGATCCGATTCGGAATCCCAATCCGAGTCCGCCTCGCTAGTTGTCCATGGAGGCAATAACACTAAAAACTTACGACCCGGCAACTCCGGGCGAAGAGAGCGAAAAGAAATGTTGGCCAAAAACAAAAGCGCAAAACTTTCGCCCCCAGAAAACATAAAGCCAACTGTAAGCATTCATGAGGATTTAAACGTTTATTTATAAGTGGAGTTGGGATTGCCTTTCTTTTTTTTTTTTTTGGTTGGAGGTCCCTGGATTCAGGACAGAGTTCAACACTTCATTGAATTGAATTGAGCTGGAGGATTCCGCTAACTTCAAGTTGATAAAATCAATGGGTGCGTTGTTAGCCGATGATTACAACACTCTTCTGCGGCTTACAGTCTGCCCAGACACTTAATTAATATTATTTATCTGGACCTTTGCCGTCTCTCATTTTTCCTATCTCTGAAGTGGAGTCTATTGCCCAACCTCCCCGAAATCGGACAGGCTTTCATATATCCATATCCCATGCATGAACACATTTGTTTGTCTTTCATTGCTCTCGGTATTTGCTTACTGGACGCTTATGCTCATTGAAACCAAGGGAATTAAGGGTATAATAGGTTAAAGAGAGGTTTAATATATACATTTAATTATTTATTTAATGTTAACGTAAGGTTCTTAAGAATTAGATTAAATGTTTCACTATAACTGAATTATTTATTTTTCTTTTACTAAAATGTATTTGTTAGCTTTAAAATATGTTATTTCCTAAATTAAATTTATTTATGCATAAATGCAAACTAGATTTTGAAAAATACGTACTCTTGTATATTAATTAACAAATTAATTTGAGTTAGAATAACTAGTATACTTTTATCTTATTAAATATTACTAAGTATCACAAAGTTAATCCTGCCCTTTCTGGGCTTCGCTTTCATTCATTAGCCCAAGCCCCGATAACTGAATCCTAGATGTGGCCCAAAAAGGATTCATCTCCCTTAATATCTAACTTTTCTAACCCCAACCCTGCGTTTTCCGTATCTTTTTCCTTCGTGCAGTCAATTAACCCGAGGCCAAAAAGAGGTTGCCGAGTCCAATCTGTTGACTTGTTGTCTGCCGTTTCCCTTTCCTTTTTTTGTTGTATTTTGGGTAGAAAAATGGCAATTTCCTGTAACTTTTGTATAGGAATAAAAGTAAACATTAATCCATTTACAAGCTCTCTCTGCTCTGAGTCCGTTGGCATGGCTTTCACTTAAGTGACGTGGTTTTAAAATATACCAATTAAATTAAGTGCAACCGCAGGCGGCATGCGAATGAGCCGCAGCTCAGCTGAATTCTCGGTTCTCATCTCGAAGTCCTCAGTTATGTTCAACTATTCATAAACCGAGTTGACTTGATAGTTCGATGGTTGTCTGTCTGTCTCTCGAAAGATGCACTGGGAAAAAATTAAGGAGAATGAATAGGGATTTGAAAAAAGAAATAAATAGGAAGAACATTCATTTCCTTCAGTTTATGTTTAGTTCAGACTAGTTAAATATTTCTCTACTATTTTATACATACTTTTTAGTTTTCTTCTCAGTGTATTAACTCGTGTCGTATGTGCTCTTGCAAGTTATTTGCCGCTTAATTTGATTTGCCTTTTGAAATTTTAGTCCGTCCGAGGAGTGGGAGGCCAAGGGTTAAGTGGGGAGTCCTTTCTGTTCTGTCAGCAAGGAGTCATTGCGTCTCGGCTGTTGACTGCTGCTTTGTCACTTTGTGTGATTTATGAAATGTTGTGTAATTAACTATTTATGACTCGTCTTTGCCCTCTACAAAGTAAACGTTTCCATGGTGGGAGCTGTTGGGAATTTCCCTTTGGGCGTGTTTTGAGAGTAGTGAAACTTATATGAACAAAATAAGGAGAATGGGTTATGTTTTGGGATCGGTTACGATAGTTACTTTTATGGGAAAGATGGTACATTTTAAACTTGAATTCATTTTATTATTTTTAATACAAAAAGAGTAATTTGTGGTACTTAACAACTATGAAAATAAATTCAGTTTTTGGGAAATATTCTTATATTTACTTTATTCTCTTACCTTAAGCTTCACTTTTATTTATTTAAAAATATATATATAAGTTTCCAGTATTATTAACCACTTTAAAGTCGGGCATTTCCCTATCCACAATATTAAAGAATTCCATTTCTCTTTTTATTAATTTGACATGCAGACCTGTCATCGTCTCGCCGTGTTTTCTCGTCAAACTCCCACCAAATAAAAAAGCCAACTCTACTTAATTATTTACGGCAAACATTTTATTACATTTTTAGTAATTTAACCGGCAGTCGTTACCATTTCTTTTTATTTCATTTTTTCACCATTTTATAATTTTGGTTTCCTTCTCATTTCGTGTGTGCATTTTTTTTTTCGTTTGTCGGTTTCGTTCGTTTGTCACATTTAATTGAATTTATGTAGTTTTATTGTCGCCTGGCTTGTGCATACAACATTTTCGCATTAATTTTTATGTTTCCAAATAAACGAATATTTTTTCCAGACTGCTGCTGTTCTGCGGTTTCTCCCGCCCGCCGCAGGCCAATCAAAAGATGAACTGTCAAATTATGCAAATAATTTTCCACAGTCACGCATGGGGCTCTCTTATCGTATCCCAACAATCGTGGACTCTCACTTTAATTGTCTCTAATTTGGTTAGTGGATAAAGAATAAAAAAGAAGGGAATCCAGGACCACCACCTGTGTTTTTCTCAAGGCGTGCTGCTAATTGGCTCGGAAAATCGACGGCCGAAAACCCCGTGGACATCAAAGGCACGACTTCGGGCTCTTCCTTCAGTTTGTCACCCTGTTTCCATCCGTCTGTCGCCATCAAAATATTTTCATTGCATTTTTGGGTGTGTCTCTGTTATTGTTACCCTGTTTTGTTAGCAAAGTGCAGTGCAGCGACGGTGCACGCGAAAAAATTTCAGAATTTGTATTTTAAGTTACTATTTATCATATATTTTTGTGGTGGTTCATACTTCCACGGAAATGTTAAACATTGAATTATCATAGGTTGAGGATGTCGACCTAAAGAAATCTGCAAAAATTTTAATGTTTAGGTGAAATTAAATAAATGTCTTTTAAACAAAAAATGCAAAAATATTATTCTATTACTTTATAATTTTATATATATAATATTGTAATTTGAAATTTAATATTTTATTTTCTCTCTGTGCATGGTCAGGAGGATTAGTTGATATATTCCATCGTTTGTTGTTATTGCCGCAGTTTATGATGCGTATAGGGAGCTCTGCTCTACACTTGCCAGCTCATATTTTGCGGCTGACATTTATGGTGGGAAGTGATGCCAGCCCCGGGGCTTAGTGAATTTTCGGGTTTCCTGGTTTGAGCGGAATTTTAGCTTGAATAGAGTTGGGAGTTTTGCATTTGGTCAGGTGCTTAATTAGTCCTGTGAAAGTAGGAATGAGTCCCTGGCATGCCAGCAAGCAAACTAATGAGATTAAAATGTGGATGTGTTTCCTATTTATCTAACAATTAAGATATTTAACTTTGTATGGGAAAAATATATTTGCGTTATCAATTGTAGAAAAATAGTAATATTTTAAATAGTAGATCCTTTATGATCTATTAAAATTTATATAATTTATATGGTAAGACTTAGAGAATATACAAACTTTAAATTGCCGAAACTTATTTCTTTTCTCTTCTTTATTTTAGGTTTTCTTTTTAATTTATTTATTTTAATTTTATATCCAAAAATCGTATCATTTTCATTCGATATCATTTCCACCAATGGTACCACCATTAACCCTCTCCTGCCTGCCAGCTTGCGGCGACTAAAAAAATAGCCAAAAAATCGTGACTCAGCACCGAAGAAATTAGAGTGCAGAAGCGAAAAAAAATCATAAATAACATATCACGAGTAAACAAATACAATAGAGGGGAAAAAATGCTCGGACAGGACATCAGGCTAAAAAACTATGAATATTCATAAAATTATTGAACAATAGAAATTGATGATGTGTTGTCAAATAGCACACAGAAATATTCCCTCTTGATTGATGATATCTAATGACATGGAGAAAAATTCCGACGAAATTCGCCTTCTTGCCAAAAGTCACAAAAATACATATTTTATGTGAAGCGCAACTAAAAGGGAAAATGTACCCAAAGTCCAGACAGTCATACATCAAAATCATCGGGATACGGAGTGCAGAAACACACCCTCCATATATGTGGAATGCCTTCATCAAAAAAAAATAAATCTAAAATAACCCCTTCCGCTGCGAGTGACTTCAACCCACGCAAAAATAGATAAATAAAAAATAAAAGAGGATGTTCCCCTGCTGGCAATCAAAGGCAGTCATAGGAAAGGACATGAAATATGATCGATGAGCGGCTACTGTGGCCCTCCGTCTGGGGTTTTCAATCCTCCCGCTGTGACTGTCCACAAAATGGCACAATTAACGTGGCACATCCTTTCAGCCAAATTTCGGCCTGGCCAACAATTGTTGAACACGGTAAATAAATGTCAGAGCTGCCAGCGCCCTCTTCCTCGCTTCGTCGATAACATAATGACATTTTCGTATCATTTTTCAAATTGTAAAAAAAGGAAAACTCGATTTTTTTTGTTGGAAACCAAAATTGAAATTGTTTTGTCAGTTCGGTGGTTGGGACGTGTGTGTATGTCCTTGCACAGCTGGATACCGTCAAACATATTGGAGTTTTCATTATGATTTTTTATTGGTTTTCCCCTTTTTGGTCGCTGTTCGCGCTTAGTGTGTTGGTCAAACAATTGTAAAATGATATTTGCCTTTGACAACCCTTTGTAACGAGTTTTTAAAATGTCTCTTCATCGGCCGGTTCGATCGGATTATCACAAGTGTCAATCGAAAAGGGCGATAGTTCCTTTTTTGGGTATTATGGCAGCACTAAATGGTTTTTTGATCTATGAGGGGTCAAGGCTCTTTGGGACCATAATATTGACAGAGTTTTTATGGTTTCGCTGGCAGCTAAGCGAAGCGTAGAGGCGCAAACGATTATCGAGATAACCCCTGCTGAGAGAAGTTGAGATCGTGGGTATAATTAACGGAATTAAATGGTTACGGAATTAAGTTACTGATCGTTGAGGGGATACAGCAAAATAATTATATAAATCAGCTTTTAGTCGTAGAATTTATTAAAGATTTATATTCAGAAATAAAATATCGTGCATTTACATTAAATATTTAAAAAACTTTAAGTTTAATAAATAAGGGTTTATCTTAGTTTAACGGAAGTTAATTAAAATTATTTATTTGAGAGCTAATTTAATATTAAAATATTATTTTTTCTACTATTTAAATTAAAGCAATTTACATTTAAAATATTTCTGATTCATGCTGTCATTTTTCAAGCTCAAGGAACAAAATTACTCCTTTCTGTCTCGCATTTCCTGGCTGGAAAAATGGAAAATACGTGTCCGGATCTGGCAGCTCCTCGAAATTACTGTAATTTTCCCCTTTTGGCCGAGGGTTTGCAAATTATTTGGCCGCCTACGTGTGTGGTTGCAACCGCCACTTAAATTGTCACACGTGCAGGCGGGTGTGTGGCAATTATAAAGTCATCTTGACATAATCAAAAGTGACAATTACAGCCATTGAACAGGAAGACGGACCGTCCTGCCGATGATTATGCGGTAACTGACGGCAAAAAAGTCAATGGCACCGTGTGTGTGATATTGGTAATATCTGGTTGCGACTGACAGAATTACGAGGTGGCAAAGTCACGCGTCATTAGGTAGGACATTTCTATGCCTACAGCCCACCGCGCCAGGTGACAATCAACCTAATAACAGTTATTGGGTGAAAATCCAAGAGAGGTTTTCAACTGCACGTAAAGAAAAAGGTGCGTAAATTGGACAATAATTATTAAATAATTCACAGCTTGCTAGTAAGAAGCCTCTTAGTTTTATGAAGACCTTCAGGGAATAAAGGTTATAGGAGATTTTTAAAACTATTATTTGATAGGGGCAAAATATATATTACTTTGTAGTAACCTTTACTCAACCGTAACAATTCTTAATAGCTTCGCTATCAATCGATCTTCTCCTTCGGCTTCTACCTGCTAAGTGTTTGGATAGCTCCGATTCAGAGATGATGGATGGATGAGCTGGGAAATGTTCCGACACTAATCCAATCGGCATCACCAACAACACCAGGCCTCCAGCATAAAAATGATATGCAAATTTATGTAAGCCTCAACTAAACGTTAATTTCGGTAAGCGGCTGGGCAAACAGAAGCTGAGGGGGGAAAGACCTTTTCCCAGATGCAGTCAACATTGTAATACCTCAATAATCTTACAGGGACACACCTCTCTTACACACACACACAGGGGAACTCAGGAACTCGGGAACTCCTCGCCCAACCTGACAGTTGTAAATCTCATTAAGGGGTTATTGACTCCCTGAAGCAGGCACAAGGATTAAAAGGAGAGTCCTGTACCTCTCAAAGTAGAGAAGGCAAAGGTAGGGAACAACAAAATAAAAAAAGAGTATTCTAACCCCATCTCAAGTCGCTTGAATTTTCTTTCTTTTTACGCTTAAATTAATACAAAAGTGTCTTCGTTCAACGGGACTCTCTCTCCCTCTAAGTAGGGAAAACCCACTGACAGCACAATTGACAGGAGAGTTAACCTAACCCCTCGACAAATAAAAATCTGGCAAGACTAAGGCTTCCACAATTTATGCAAATTAATTTAGAAATGTGTCTCTGTCCACCCTCAAGTGTCAGGCAGATATACATCAAACGAAAGCTCGACCAGGGAAAGGGATTCAGAAGAATATAGAGAACGAGACTTTTGTAATTAAGAATGCATATCAAGTGGTAAGTAAATGCTGTTGATAAAACACAAAAAATAAGGTAAGTACTGCTGCAGGAATGTGAATGGGTTGTAAAGGGTTATAAGGTCAGGCAGTGGGAGGAAGTTAAAGAAAGAGTTCCAAGGTAATTAAAGTCGTAAGGTTCTTTGTCCTTAAGGTGCGGTAAGGAAATTTAAATTAATAAACATAAAATACGATTCAAATATTTTTTAAGGCATTTACAAATTGTGTAAATAATTTATTTCAATAAATGTTTTATTTACAAAATATAAGTAAAGAGTTTTTGTCTTTAAATTGTCAAAACTTTCAGTAAAAATTCCCATCAAAGAATGTTTTTACAAATTTAGTGAAGCTCTTTTGAATTATTCAAATCGTACCCTTTAATGCCACAAAAATAATCCTCTCCTCAAACTTCTATTGCAAAAACCCCATCTTTCGAGTGGCAGGCAAGCCCCTCAGGCAACCACAAAAGTTCAACCGCAAAAACCTGCAGATGCAAATACCGAAACGAAAGCCAAAGATGTTTGCCTTTCGAGAGGAATCCCTGCCTGCACTTTACCGATTAAAAACAAAGGGCAAACGGTCTTGGCCTCATCAGCAGTTGCAGTTGCAGTTGCGGCAAAAGGATAACTGGTAACTTCAAAAAGCGTGAGGCGCCGTGAGGCGGCATCAAGGAAATCAACTTTCGCCGAATGCAAATAATGTAAAAGCATCCGCATCCTGAATCTCAATAAAAAAGGGTTCTACGCACTTTTTTGCAGTAACGCATAATGCGGTCAATGAACTGGGAAAGAGGCAAGACAAAAGCCGAGGTTCAGCCTGACTTTGCTGCTCTGTTGTCAACTGCAAGCGCTGCGAAGATGCAGGTTGGGGTTAACAGAGAGGCACTGAGAAAATAGGATATAAAAAACAATCCCCTAAAAAAAATTAAGCAGGTTTTACTGAAGCTGAATAAGGCAGATATCAATCTAAATAAATACCTTTATTACAATTTACCAATAATATTTGTTCTGATATATAAATTCTTTTTTTAGAAATCGGCATTGATTATTAAAATTAAATATTTGTATTTTATTTTATTTATCATTCCAAAGACTGAATTAAAGTCAAATTTTGTTCAGTATAAGAAGTAAGGACTACTCGCCTTTTTCTCCTCTTTATAATTTTTTTTTGCATTTGCAATTGCATGGCAAACCTCAACAGCTGCTAAAATGTGCGTATCAACCCCTGGTGCCCTACTAGGGTAAGTGTTAAAAACAAAAGGAGTAACCCCCTCTAAAAAAACCCCTCCTTAAAACATCCACTCCCTTTCTCGATGCTCACCTTCACATTCTAGTCGCCCACAAAAGGGGAATATTATCATGTCCTGTCATTGCGTGTCTTCTATTTGCATTCGGGGTTTCCTTATTTTTTTTTGCATTTAAATTTTATTCTAGGATAGAGTCGACTGTGTACAGCGCGGGGCACAAACCTATTTCTGTCTTAAAAAATAAAGTATCAGAAAAAAAATATACATATTTAATTTCTAAAAATATAGAATGAACTATTATATTTTTTCTAAACTACAAGATATATTCCCAATAAGTTATTTAATAAATCACTATATATAGTTCTTTTATTTCCGAAATTTCCTTTGCACCAACCTAAATAAATAATAATTAAGTTAATTGTTCTATTTATTACCCATTTTATAGTTTCAGTAACGCGCTGTACCATATATTCTTGCATATATATTGGGTAACATCTGCTTAAAAATAATTGCAAGTTTGCGAGAGATTTTAATGGTTTTGGCAGCGTGCTGGCCCCTCGGGAAATGTTTAAACTGTGCTAAAATATCGTAGTTTATGGGGGAAATGGGTTGCAATAAGTGGGTTCGAGTTGGTCTACTAGTTGGGCTGGTCTAGTTCTCACTGGGGGTGGCCGTATCCCGTATCCCATGTGGCAACATGTGGGCACTTATGCAAAATGTTAGCTTGTCATTGCAAACTTGTGTTTAATTAAAACGCTGCTAATATCAGTTAATTTCTTCTCATTAAATTGTGACACTTTATGCGCACGGGATGGGGATGTGTTGGGAATATTAATGGGTTTATCGATACTTCTATCTGAATGGCGTGGTGAGTGCGGAATAGAATAATGCCATTAAAAAGGTATTTTATACTTTAATGAAATTTTACGACTGTAAACTTTGGTTTGAATGGAAGTTTCTAACCCTTTAATTTGTAAATGACATAAGCTTAAATTGTAAAAAATTTAATGTAATAATAGATAAAATATCACACCCTGACAATCAAATAGCAATAAAAGAAACCAAGAACTCCACCTACCCTTGCCAACTTCTATATCAAATTAACGCTAATTAACAACCGAGGAGGGAGGGCTCAAGCGACTGCTCATAATTTACTTCATTACAATTGTTGATGAAAACAATCGACGGTAATTCACAGCGAAAAAACGGGAACAAAATCTACATAAAGGAAAAAAAAAACTACCCAAAAACTGTGAGGAACGGGGACAATTAAAGGCGACAACAAACAGCCCCGTTGACCCCGGAAAAATTGCTGAGGGGGTGGCTGGCTAATGACAGTGATGCAAGTCCTGAAATCAAAAGGCATTATTCCTCCCGCGGCGAGTGTTGATTAGATATATGGCCAGCATATAGTACAGTTGCCTCATCCGTGAATTATGAACTCCCGCGAGGGGTGGGTTTTCGGACCTTGGGACACACCTGAAAGCCATATAACCTGCGAGGGTGCAACTGTACACGCATGTGGCTCATAAAAGATACATTCATAATGGCCAACGGAGATACTTGTGGGCCTGAACAGTTATACATAACAATAATTTGGTAATTGCCAGACAATCGTAACATTTGTATACTCAAACATAGAGGGATACATTTATCCTTATTCCGTGTTCGTTGCGTGTTCATTTCAATTTCACTCAATGCGGGTGGGTGGATCACTGGCTGGATATATCCTCATGTGGGCGAGGAACAAGTGTTCCCGAAACGTTATTTATGGCAATTATAAGCAATTTTTGAAGTTCTCTGCTGTCGTTAGCGAGTCCATGAATGATGTATTAAGGTTACGACTGGGACGTTAAATGAAACACGTGGCCAGGCGAAAATGTGTGAGGTTAATATGCTGGACAAACTTTTGAGGTGAAAGTATGAATTTGGAAAGATTACTTTATTTATTTATTTATTTATTTAAAAGGAAATATTTATTTTAGGGAATCTTTAATTTAATAAATAATTAAAGAACAAACTAAATTCAAAAATTGCAACTGATACATTTCTAATACATTAATAGACTTGTCATCCTCCTCCATCACTGATTCTTTCCCACACAATAAACCCTTTTTCGATTTTCAAAAGGACATGCATATATAAAACCCATCAAATATATTATCCAAATCAAATCAGAAATTGACAAATTTCCCATTTGGGATAACTTTCACCACGCTGCTTAACCTTGAGAGGAAAATCGCAAGCGACCCCTAAAGCCAACCACTTGAAATATTCTCATGACCTCGAAACATACAATTTCCTATGCTCTAATGGTTGGAATTACATGGAAAACGATTCGCAGCGATCGGGGATTTTCACACAGAAATTAGCAGGCAGTAAATGCAGTTTAACTTGCATTAGCACAGTGTGACATTTCATCAAGATCCGACCAGGACAGCGGCAGAGGGGGTGCCGAGTACCACTGACAACCGAGATTGAGTCGCCACGCGCAATTAAACTCGCAACTCGCAAAAGGAGTGTGACCAATTTCTACTGACGAGGACTCTTGAATTGCCTGCACTCAAAAAAATTAATAAATTACAAGCAAGGGTACAAAAAAATAGTCATAATTTTTTTTTAATTATAGTCAATTTTTTTTAAGTACAAAAGTGTTGCCAAAATCCTATAACATATTTCATTTTAATTTTCAGTTAATCAAAAGTTAAAAAAAAAATTATTGAACAAGAAACTTTGGAATTTGATGCTTTCCCATTCAATTTTAATTGCTTTAGTTCTTTTTCCCAGTGCACTCACACGGTAGCTCGAAATCAACCAGCAGCCTAACCATTGAAGCGGCAAAACATGAGAGCAATCACGGATCGTAGATGCAGACACGGATTCAGATGGAGAGATGCAGATACAGATACAGATACCGCACGGGGCGGCAACTACACACAAGCAGAACCAAAATGCAGATACAAATACGGCGGGGCGTGAGAACGCCGAGCGAAAAATGAAAGAAGTAAACGCGAATGAAGTGAGTAATTAACGCTGCATGCGGCGTCCTCCCTGGAAATTGCGTCCTCGCGAGGGTCCTTCCAGCTATTCATCCTGCGCCTGGTCACGCCGATTGACGGTGACATATGCGGGTCGCTGTTGTATCTGCATTTGTATCTGTATCTCTCTGCCTGTGCCTACTGATCCAGTCGGCGCGGAAGTCCCGGCCAGGTACTCCAGGGCCCATTAGGGCAAGGGTGCGTCCAATTTACATGACGAGAGCGCGCCTAGGCACAGTGGTTTAAAATCCTACAGAAAATCTATCGGGAAATATTAAAAATTAAAAAAATTTAACGAAATGTTATGTTTAGACAATATATAATTTATAAAACATTTTTGTAAAAGAAAAACGGCATCAAGTACGACTCACAATAAACCTCTTACGGAAATATGAAAGGTAAATATTTTTATATTTTGATTCTTCATTCTATTTATAATTAAAGTTTTTAAGTTTGGATTTATAAATAATTTTTGAACTAAGTGCTTATATTTCTTTGACATTTACTTGAATCAATATTTATTATTATAATTTAAGGTGTATATTTTGTTCAACCTCGACCCACTGTCCATTTTTGAGTGCATAAAATATATTTAATTGTTTCAACACGCACACCCGAAAATCCCCCTTGGAAGACACATCCCATAGAATCCATCTCTGTCTCTGTTTGTTGTTGTTTTGGTTTGGCTTTTTGTCAGTTTCCTTTCGGTGGGAAAAGGCGTGTGAATCCCTCTTCCGGGTGTGGGTTTTGGGTTTTAGGATCAGGACTACTCACACCCACCGACCATCCGACCAACCACCGGCACGAAATTACCATCAAATGAACTTATCGCTGGCGAAACTATTTTACGCCACTTTCCCAAGTGGATTCTCGTGTTTGGCTTATCGCGTCCAAGGGTTTTGCCCTGTTTTGTCCGGTCCGTGCAACACGTGACGACTGTACCGGCTCGAACTCCCAACCCCCAGGGTGTCACAGTTCGCTGTTGTCGTTTGACATATTGTCAACCAACGGCGGCTATCAACAATTACACGTGTCCCCCGTGTCCGGGTCGTGTCTTGCCGAAATTTGCATATTTTTCTAATTAATCGCATGAAATTTTCATATAATTCTCGTTGTGCCTATCTGGCTGATAAAATTCTCTTGCTTTAAATAATTAATAATTGTCGCGTGTGCCTCGCACCCGAGTTCGCGCCCGTGTTGTTTTGAATTAATGAATACGTTTGAAATTTATGATTCGGGGAAGGTTTGTTATCACCAGTTGGAAAATAGAATTTTATTTGTATTCTATATTTAAATTATAAAGGAAAGATACTTTTTATTGATATTTTATTAGGTTTGCCTTTTCCTGTATAAGATGTGAGGTTTTCGATTTGGAAAATATAATTACCACAGCTCATAATATTTTTTCTTACATATTTTGCTATATTTTATAAACATAACAATAAAATTAAATTTATTTGGCTACACAACAAATTGCAATTTCCTCTTAGGCAAATACCCTCGTTAGCTAATTCCAAAAAAACCCTATAATCTCTTCAGAAAAACTGCATCCCATTTACGGATTAAACATGTTAAAATAAACAGCTAAACAGAGGCCAAAATAAAACTCGCATTGATCTGTCACAAGGCATTATTTTTCAATTAGATCGTTGCTGCATACGGACTGCCTGTGAATGAATCGACAAATATTTACATTATCCAAAAGATAAACATTTGCTGACGATCGATCGATCATCTCGATGAGGCTCTTTCCCCTAGTTTCACACCTAAATTTTCGAGCTAGCATAGAGAGCAGGTTGGCCAGGTGTTTTCCGAGCGATTGAAACGGGGTTAAGTCATCAATAAGCCATGCCATCCAGGCATCCAACCACCGTATACAAATGAGTCACTCCAGAAGCGATTGCGACGCAATTTAGTTTCAGTTTTCTCACAGTACTTACCTGGATGGGGGCAGAATTTTCCTCCATCCTCCTCCGCTCCGCAGCGACAAGTTTACATAACCCAAAAAATTGGGAAAGCGCTGAAAAGTTCCCACAGATTATATATATAGAGAGAGGAGTGGAAGTGCCGATGCAGTTTTAATGATTTACAATAACAAAGCAACAATAGGAAGCCAGGATTTACGTTGATGCATTGCCAACAGGTGAGATCGAGGTCTGAGGGTAGCGATTTCAATTAAAAGTGACACAAAATGCTCTGACAAAGGGAAACAATTTCAAATTGCATGTGTGTCATGGGAAAGTTGTGGGACACTTCACATATCTGGGGGGAGTCCTCATTTTTTCCTATCGAGTCCTTGCTACTGCGTCGCGACGCACTTGAAATTTTCGTTAAACACACTTGAATATGTTGAGGGTAGGCCACCCTAAAAATGTGTAAAGCCCTCGAGTGTTTTTTATTTTCATTCAAAAGTTTGCAGGTGTTCCCTGCTCGATACTTATATACATTTTCGTGTTGGGATTTTTTTGTAGTTTCTGTGTACTTGAGCCAAAACACGGGTTCCTTAAAATGCCAATACACTTATCGACATCGATGAGAATCGGGCCATGCAAATATTCCTTCAAGTTGCTGCCAGCAGGGATGTAAGGACTATAAACAAGGAGAGTGAGGGCAAGTACAAGGGGATAACCAGCAAGCAGAGGAGTCCTAGTTACAGTGGTTTAAGGATAATAACAAAAAACAAATATAACTTTGAATAAAAAACTCTTAATAAATACATATTTTTGCACAGTTTATGTTTACTTCATCTTAACGTATTTTTATTAATTCTTTAAGTTTTTAAATATTGGTTTATTGTAATTTCAACGAAGAGAGCTTTAAGAAAAATATTTTAATAGGTTCCTTATATGTAAATAACTCCCATATCACTGTTCGCATTCCAATGAGCTGAACAAGTTTATGAGTCACGTTAAAAATATATAATTTCAGGGTGAAGGAGCCACAGCAACCTCAACCTCAACATCAACATCTCGAAGCCAAAGAAAAAACTTTCCCTATGCATTACACATTTATTAAGCATTAAGCAGGAGGAGTTCACTGCATTTAGGGGTTCGGAAGAAAACTTCGAGTTGAGTTGAGTTGAGTTGCGGACAATGAGGATCGGCACGTTGATGTCCTTGATGATGACTATTGAACTTTTCAAACATGATGAAGTGCTCCGTAGCTCGATTTGCTTATAAGCTAAAGGCTGTAGCTGCAGCCCGCTCCTTACCCCGATTTCCCTGCTGCACAAGCCAAGATGATGCTAAATGCAAACAATGGAAATCTTTCCCGTAACGGGACCCGGACCCCAAGCGAGAAGGGCACCCTCCAACTAATCACAAAGTGCATTTTCTGCTCGCGGCAGTTGGTAAACAGAGAGCGTTAATAAAAAATATGGTACGGGTTAGAAGGCACTGCCAGGGGAAGCGAAGTGAAACAAAAGTCCAGCTGAAGGTCCATGCATACGATTTGAGCATTAGACACAGGAATGCAAAAGTAGCTATAGCTATGCGTAATAAATATAACCCTTACAGCATGTACATAAACATGAATAAATTAAAAACCCTAAAAGGATCTCATATCTAAAAATCTTTAAAAATATATACACAGCAGTTTAATATCTCAAATCTTTCTGCGAAATAAAAACTAAAATAAATACCACAGATTCCCTATTTTATAAAATTTTAAAAAGGCTACCTTTAAAGAAATCTCGACATCACTGTTTAGGGGATACTTTTGTCGGTGCCCTTAGCTGCACTTCCCCTTACTCTATTTCTCTTTCTCTCCTATTTTTTATGGAGTTTTCAGTTTGCTTTTCACGAAGAAACAGCAGCCGGAACAACAGCAAATACTACAAATAATCATAATAATAAAATGCCAAGTTGTACATTTTGCCGTTACCAGTTCTAGCACTCTTCCATCTCTTTTCACTCGGACGCCGACTCTCTCCCGTGATGAGTCATTCTGCTGCAGCTTGCGTGGGTTTTTTTATACCTCGGTGGGGGTAAGGGGGCACAAAGGGGTTAATGCACTGCATTCAATGGAAAAAAAGAAGAGTCCTTGGCAATAAATATAAAAATCTTTACCCATTTATTGTTCCTGCTTTTGCTGCTGCTCCTGTTTGTAGTTGGAAATGATTTCTTGTCGTTGTGTTTGGCGTGTTTAGAAATGATTTAAGGTGGAACCTCTTTTATAACTAGATTATTGTTCTAGATTTAAATTAAAATAAAAGAAAGCTTAATTTCTATTCTTATATTTCATATTAAAGGATTTATTAACATTTTTTGTTATTTTTAAGATATAAATTCTTCAAGAAGTTGACAGATCTACCATCAACCAAAGATGGACCCAACGACCCCTGACTCGGCCAGTTTTCTACATAAAACCATTATCGTAACCAAAGGACAATTGGTGTTCCTGTGCCGCCCACACAATAATCGTTCCCCATCCTCCTGACCCGTACACCCCTCACCGTGTATATAGTGCACACAGTGGACCACTTACTAAGTGTTGGCAGTCCGGCAACAATCGCAATCATAATAACTGTGGCAACAACACAGGAACACACACTTTTATGGCCTACAGCCGAGAGGAGCGAAGAGATTACAAATGATTTGAATAAATTTGCAATAAAAAAAACTGTGTATTCTATTTTCGAGCTGGAATTGTGCCGACAATAAAACAATTTTGTATGCCAAAGCCGAGGCAATTGTCCAGCCTCCCCGAATTGAAGTTTAAAGGGAAGTTCCTGGCCAGAGTAGCAGAGCAACGATGGCTATAATAACATTGTGGTTACAATGTTGCAACAGCAGTGGGAACAGGCCATTACAAGTGTCAAAGCGGCAATTTATTGTTTGTAATCATGTGTATCTATAATTGTGTCTGGCAGTGTGTGTGGGTAAGCAGTTAATCATATAAATATGGCGACGTCGGGCGTCGTTTGGCGCTTATTATTTTTGCCTCGGCTGCGATAACATGGCTCCCAAGCAACTTGCACATTGATTTAGTAGTACAGTGCGTAGCAAAACTATATGGCTGTGGTGAGGTTCAAGGTAGGATACCATTTAAATTATTTAAAAAAGAAATACTGGTTTGAATTGATGTAAAAGCCTAATTTCCTGAACCAGGAAAACTTTGAAACATTTTATTATATTCTTTTATTATTTTAATGTGGGTCAGAATTTAATTTATTGATTAACTCTGATTCCTTATAGCTTAAATTATATAATTTATTGTTAAATATATTCTACAAAAAATAATCTGCTTATGACTCACACTGTCTTTACCCCAAAAGTTGTGTTTTAACACTCTCTCTCTGGAGAGATAGAGATGTGTTGTCGCATGCCAAAAACCAAAGCTAAAACCACAAAGTCGTAAAATTACTTTCGCGCATTATAAATTTATAGTTTACTTTGGTTTGGTTCACAAATTTTGCGGGGTGTGAGTTTCTGGCACTCAAGCGTAAAAATTTATTATGCTTATGGTCGAAATGATCGGGAAGTATGAGGGTTAAATTGGGCGGGGACTTAGACACGACGACGACTTTGTTGCTATTGCCGCAGCAGATGCTGTTCGTTAGCCATCGCGGACATAAGTCATTTATATTGTTACAAATTGTACGCGATTTGCCGTCGTCCTTAAGACATAACACTTGCACCAGATTGGACGTCGGTTAAGACTAAATGCCTTTGTCTTCTCTTTTGAACTTTGTTGGCTTGGCCCCTTGGGGTTAAATGGCATCTTTAAGATGGCAAACGGAGAGATTTAATGGTTTTATATTGGGGGTTTAAAGGGTTGACAAATTTTGGGGGAAATAATAATAATTACTTGAGAATATAGGAAATATTGTAGCATATTTTAACTTTTAATCAGTAAATATATTCGAAATTCCTTTAATACAGAAGAACTTTTTAAAATTTAATACTTCAACAATTTTTATTTCCCCTCCTCGATATAAGATATCAGTATCTGACAAAACTAAAAAGCAACAAACAAATAATGGCATCACCTTTCCTCATTTCCCTTCCTTGACAACAAATCCATTTCTGACCTCATCCCAAACTCTCAGACTGTTTGCCATTTACCAAAGTGCAAGGAGATACATACATCAAGGGGGGGGCCACAACAGTGGCTACAACCCCAGATAGACAGCTACAGCTACAGCTACAGCTACAGATACAGTTGCAGATACAGATACAAATAATCGAGAAGGAGCAAAAAACGTGGCAGGAAATGCGGGCTTGCTCATTATTTGCGCTGAGTGCGGCGGCGACGACATCGAGTACTTTGCATAAATTTCAAATCTTGCCGGGTAAAAAGAGGAAGAGCAGGAGCAGGAGTCGGAGTTGGAGACTGAAAAAGTTGAGCGGCGCAAAGGATCCAGGGAAATATCAGAAGCAGATGACAGCCGCACACAAAAGGACATCGATGGCTAACACAGCTGCAAATGTAATGGAAATTGAAGGGCTCCCCCTTCCCTTGGACTCGCCAGGATCCCTGTTTCCTGCACCTTGGCTTCGTGTCAAGTGCGGCGGCGATGATGCCAGAGAAGTATCTGAATAAAAAATAATGCAATGATACGGAAAAATTAAAAACATTAAGGCCAAGGAGTGGGAGAGGATGGCTATGCGTTAACAGGGAGGATATTTTTGATGTTTAGAAGAACGAATATTAAAATACTCTACAGAGGAGCCAGAATTTAATTTAAAAATATTTTAAATCCTACAAGTTAGACATATAAAAGAAGACGTGATGAAAGTCGTTTTATGGAATTCATGTACATAGTTTTTATATTTTTATTCTCCAATAATATTTTTAATTTAATCCCTTTTGTTATTTAAATTCTTTTGTATATTAAGGCTTAATGAAACATGTGTAAATAAATTTTAATTTCTTATGCAAATGCAGTAACCTTATTTCAGGGCATAAGTAATAAGGAAATCTCGAATAGGCGGCAACTTCAGTTCTAATGACACGACCACAGACCAGTTCAAGTTGCCCTGGCTCAGACCGAGGCTCAAATTTATGGCTGCAATTACTGCCCGGGTCTTGCCACCGTCAGCAATAATTGTGCTTGAAATTTGCATACAAAAAATTTTAAGTAGTTGGAAAAAAAATAGAAGATATTCTCACCCAAAGCAAAGCCCCCCTCTACCCTTAACTTTTTTAACTCCGAATCAAAGCTGGTCATACACACCCAGTTGGGTCTGTCCTTGGTCTTGCTCATCGCTTCAGTTTCAATTGACGTGTAATCCTGCCTTGTCCTTGGCATTTTGCGTGCAGCCACCAAGGACGACAGCCCGATAATGCTCTCTTTTTCTCCCCTCCCCCATCCCGGTGGGTGGGATTGGCTGGATGTCAAAGTCAAGGCGAAAAGAGCGCGTGTAAGGACCTCAAGGACTTTTGCTGACACTCAGCTTAGTACCGCGAATATTGATTTAGTTTTTGCGATTTTCTCTCGCCTTTTACTCTTGCTGTGGGTGCTTTTTCTGATATTTAATTAGCGCTGGCAAAGTGTTTAAATTGAAATAGTAGCTGGATTGTATGGGTAGAGGAAAGTGTAATGGATAGTGGACAGTGTGGATAGTGCTGTGGAAAATATCATGTGTCATTGATAATTAAATAATCAACTCTAATTGCTTATACTTTAAATGCTTGGCTAAGAGATTTAAAGAAAATGTATATTGCTTAAAAGAATAGAGTTGATGGCCAAGAAATTAATTCAAACAATTCTGAGAAATATTAATAAAGTAAAACAAACTTAAGTAAATCATTTGATAATTTTATAATAAGTTGAACAAGTCCTTGATTCATAAATATCATTTTATGTATTTTAAATAAATAACTAAAGAAGGCAAACACAAAATACTTTAATTTCAAAAAGTGCATGACACGGAACCTATCCTAAAATCCAAAGAGACTCCAATCTCTTCAAATTTAATCAGCTAAACCCATTCACTAACTCGTTGAACATTTAATTTCCACCTCAAACCACAGAACTCCGATTGATTTGTCTCCGTCTTCACCATCGAGCAACAGCTGCATACAAAACAGCCGGGTTTCTTATTTTAATTTGGTTAGAAAAGTTTGTGTCCCGCCCAAGAGGATGCAGACGGATCTTAAATTAGATACCGGACATCCACAATTGAATGACCAAGCGGGCGTCTCTGCTGCTCTGCACTTTTCTAATTTTCCTCCTTAAGCGGAGAGGAAATTTCCTACTCGGGACAATAAAACTTTTCTTTCTCTTGCTTTTCCCAAGCTGCAACCAATTGCAATAAAAGAAAACTTATCTTTTGTATATATTCGTATATAAATTTGTGGTATGCCACAGGATTTTTTGGAGTCGGGCGTTGGGAAAGGAAAGGAATGGAAAAGAAAACTTTATGTTGGCTGAGCTGATAAATTCTTGCCGTCTCGGACTTGATAAAAAGGCAACGAAGGATGCCTCCTTTTAAGACATTCAATTGAACAAATTCCGAGAGCCAAAGTTTCCTTGAAATATCAGAGCTCCTCCGCTCCTCCGGCTGCTGCATAAATTGCATATAATTGCTTTGCTTCCCAGTAGATTTATGCGCACATCCTTTGGTCCGTTTTTAAGAATCTCTCTCTGGCGAAATGATAAAAATTTTATTAAAACAAAAGCTGCATAAATATATTCTCGCAAATATCGTTTGCTCAGCTGCCCGCTGTTCAGTTCTATACACTGATACATTTATAAAGTACACTGATATTTAATTTGAATAGTAACATAATTATAATAGAAAGGATAGGAGACTTTACATTTTTTTAGGCTTGAAAATAAGTTACTTGGGATTAGTTTTAAACTTCTTATGCTTCTGTCAATTTTTTCTCTTTAAATATACTTTTGTTTTCGAAGTGTAAAATCCTCTTTTGGCAGTGTCTTATGTCCGCCTTTATATGGCATAATTAGATTTGATGTCCCGCGGTTCATTTGGTCCTGGGACTCCTTCATCTCTCTGCCATTTGGCTCAGATGGCTTTGCTTTCATTCACACTTTGGTAATCCGCTTTTGCCTTGGATATTTTTATGACTTAATACGTTTTATTTCATTGCAGACAGGACGAATGTGGAAATAAATCTTCTGTGAGCGTCATCACCAATTCAAATGTCCTTTTGCTTGACCAGAGCTCAACTCGGTTCATTCCGGTTCGCATTGGGGTTCCAGTCCTGCGACATTTGTTGCCGCTTCTCTTGGCCCTGTTTCGGTTTATTATTGACCAGTTTGGTTGGGATTATTATTACACTCACACAATGCTGACAGTTGGCCATTGATTTATTAGCCGTCTTTGGCATTTTCATTCACTGTTTGTGGTCTGCAGTCAGCGTCTTCGTCTCTACTCAGTTGGTAGTCTTTTACGGCCCTCTTCGCGGGGGATTTTCACTTCTTTTCTCGGCGTCCCTGTGATTAAGGCATTGGACAATTGGCGGAGGGTCGACCGACTGCATAATGGGATAAAGTGGCAGTGTTTCCATCGCTGGATATATGGGAATTTGTCATGAAACTCAACCGAACCGTAATTGTCTTTAAGGTTATCCGATTTTCCAGGGGTGAATGCACGAATGCTCGTTTTAAGGGGTGTAATTGAATTGATTACGAAAATTAATTGAATAAATCATGAGAATGAGAATACAAAATATGTATAATAATATTTATTTCAAGCTTTCTTTACCCAAAATCCCTGAATAAAAAACTAATAACAAATCTTTGTACGAATTGTTTTAAAACTATTAATGTAACTATTGAGAATTCACCGCCGGATGCCTCAAAGTTACTTCCCATGTCACACCAATAAATAAATGGCCATTCAAATTAAAGAATACCGGCAGCTAAATAAAAGTACCATGGACATTCCTCCGGCTCCAAATGAGCTATCTAACCAGATGCCGTGCTGAGCGTTCGGCAAATTGCAAAAGTTGCAGACGCACGGGGCGAAAAACAGACGCCAGCGCAGTTAAAAGCAACAATAAAAACCGTTTGCAATGTTTGAGATAAAAATTAAAAGACGACGTCATTTAGTCTGAGTCTCACTTTTGCAGCTTCCACAGATGTATCCCCTGGATGCCCCCAGAGAGAGATCTGGATGCGATGGTCGCGTGTGTGCTGCCCTTAAATGGCACACAAAATAGACATTAAAACCTACAGCGGTTGCGATACGGTTTCAGGAGTTCAACCTCTGAAGCCAATCCCCACCCAAAAGCTTCCCCGAAACCCCACTAAGTTGGTCCACAACACGTTGACGAGGTGTGTGCACTGGGAGAAAAATAAGGCATCTTTCAAAAGCTTTAATCAATTCTAATTTCATTTTTAAAAGTTGTAAGATGAAGAAATATAAATAATGTGTATTAAAAATATTACAAATATTTTCTGTCTGAATAACAATGGAATCATTTTGGACTTATATTAAACTATTAAACGATTTAAAGGTTTTACATACTTAGATAAAATATTAGGTTTCCTTCAAAATATTTATACATTTATAAATTTTCCTACTCTCTTTTGTTTCTCAGTGTCTAAGCGCTTGTGTGTCCATGATCCTGGCCAGGATTTTGTTTAATTTTATTTGCTTTCGGGCTAAATGTAACTTTTATTGTATTCGGTTTCGGTTTTGGACTTTCGGCTACGAAGTTCATTCATTTTGCCCAGGAAGGGAGTCGGGAAGAAGTCGACTGTCTGGGGGCGAGTGTCATAAATTCGATTTCTGTAGCATAATTTAAGGCGCTTTGGCATTGATGGCTCGTGCTGATTAGATTGAAGCACGGCACGGGACAGAAGCGTTTTAATTGTTCCATTCGGGGCATTCAACGTCACCTCATCAGCAGCATTTACACGTAATGGCCTCGTTAAACTGACTTTTGGACTGATGAAATCCTGACAGATCCAGATCCCGAGACAGCTTCTAACTTTGGGCGCCATTAACTTGCGTTTAATTGTCTGCACTTTTACGAGAAGTGCCGAGGTAAGCCAAGGACTGGAATAATCGTCATCGCCTGTCCAGGACTCATGTGACCAAGGAAAATGCCTTATCTTATGGTTTTTACACAGGCTATTTTATGCCCAAGAGCCAAGAAGTGACTGCCTGTAGAACGAAGCGAAGTGCATTCAAACACCTTGGGGAAAGTAGGGGTGATGGTTGGGATAAGGTGAAAAGAGATTTGTGATTGCAATATAAGTCTTAAAATTCTAATAAGTTGGTACAGCTTCACAAAGGTAGCTGCCAGATTTTAGTCCTTTAAATAGCTGTATTAAGCTTAGAAAAATATTAATATTATATAAAATATAGAGCGTTTATTTTAATTTTTACTAAGCTGTCACAAGTTAAAAATTCTTTTTCTAGGGTTTTGAAAATAAATATATTATAAATTAGTTCAGTAGTCTAAAGCTTTAATTATAAATTTTGAGAAGGGTTTTAGATCTTCTTTCTTATTAATGGTAAACGATTAAAACTATTTCAAAATGTCTTCTTTATTTTTAATTCAATGCAAGTTCCTTCTATATATGCATTCAATGTCCTTCAATAATTTTTTAATACCCATAAATAAATCCTTTTCCCCTACATTATTCATAACTCACTTTATTCCATACAGAAAATAAATTTCAATGATAAGAAAGAACACGTACAAATAAGTGGAAAAGAGTTGAACAGAAAAGCTTATAAATATTGTCGAAGAGTTATCGATTGTCAGACAAGTTACACCCGCATTATACAAGTAGTATCTTGGACCATTAAAAATAATTGCAACAATTTATTTTGCCTTATTGTGGACATTTCATTACAGCTCCGCATTGGATCTGAATAAAGATCATTTCATGTCCCCGGCAATAATTTTTACAGCGACACTGCAGTTAAATCATAAGCCGACCCCTATGCCCACTCCCAGGTTTTCCCCTTCCCGGATCTCTCCCCTTTCCTTCTGGTTGAAAAACCTGCCCAAGTTCGCTTCGTGACCAGCAAAGTAATGCCCAGATTTCGTATTTCCATTCGGAAAGTAACAAAAGAAGCCGCCCAGCAGAAGCGGGAGCAGCAGCACTTTTATGACTGACTGAGCGACATGCAACAAAATTGAATTTTATGAATGGGTATTTATGAATTTTATTCTCCTAAAGTTATAAAAAAAGCTCTTAGTTCTTAGTTATTTTTCGGGGTGGTGGATAAGTCCGAGAGCGACTCCAATGACAAGTCGAATTCCATGAAGGAAATTGAACATGACAACTGTGATGAAACTTGTTCTGCGAAAAATTCCCCTTCTAACATCAAAACAGTGGTTATTCCGAGCGGAAAATAAAGAATCTGGATATTTCTGAAATGATTATTAAGTAAATATAAAATAAATAAATTAATTAATTAATTAAATATTTTAAATATATTTATTTTCAATTTTTTTTTTTATAAATCTTTAATTGTGACAGCGCTTTAAATAGTATATTATATTATTATTATAAGTTGTAAACATTGTTACAATAAATCAAAATGTATAGCTTATATCTCTAAGAAAAAAATATTCTATTCAGACCACTGTTCCCTTGTTCCATTTAAATCCATCCAGCTATTAAAAACGCCAAAATCGCGACGACATCTTTTCAATTCATTTCAAAAAGTTTCCCATTTCAGTACCTCTCCCTTCAGAAATTTCAGCCATTTAACTGCAAGGCAAACACACAATCGTAAGAAATGCTTTTATGTCAACCGAGAATATAATCCGAGGAACAATTTTTATTTTTAAGACCTATTCGCCTAACGCTCGAAATTAATTTCGCTAACAATCGAAATGAATGTCAAAGGTGGTGGGGCTGAGTGGTGGGACCTCATCCTCGAAAGCTCAATGAAGCGCTTAACCATTAAAATCAATCAAAGCAAATTTATTAGGCAGCAGCCTACATTGTCCTAGCGAGAGAAGAGCGCTTTTATTAGAGACACAAGTATGCACCATAAAAACCCCGAAACGGGGCAATGAAAAACCAAATCAGCCAAAAAGCGATCCAAGAAATTATGACCCATCCAATGAGGGGAAAAAACTGTCAAAAGATAAACCGAAACCCCTTGAAACTCGAGCTTGCGGACAATTGTACCGAATGGTCAACTCGAATTTATTCTTTAATGTTCTCCAAAAGCCCCGACTATTAAAAGTTTCCGTTGGCATTCATATTTCTCCGAAATTTAGTGTGGTAATTAAAATTCATTTGTCATACTTTGTAAAGTTGCCAACAATAGTTTTTGTTCGTTTATAGGAATATTAAAATCAATTTAGCATTCAGTTTTGACATCAATATACTTTAGGGTATTTCAGAGCTACATTGTAGATAAAGTGATTTAAGGCAGTTGTCTTTAGGAGTAAAATGAATATGAATACAAATTTTAAAAGGCGGTAACTTGGCAGATTTTTAATTTAGCTTGAAGACTCATTATTAATTTTGTTATATAAGTAACCTATTATGTGAAAAGAGCTAACATTTTTAGAACTAAAGTAATTGAAACCGATAGAAACCAAATGTTGCCGCTGCATAAATTTATTTGTACATTACTCAAATATTTCTCGACAACCCCAAGAACTTTCTCTACCCCAAAAAAATAAAAAATAGTTCTTCCTTATATCCTTGAAATTCTTGCGGAGATACAAATTCATCAGGAAAGTTTCCTTGTTTTCGAACAAATGTTGCCAACAAATGAGATACAAAAAACATAGTAGAACTACGTCTGCATTGGCAATTTTTCTCGTTGGCCTGCCTCACTATTTGAATATTTTCGCCGTGACTTTTCATTAGCGCCAACTGTTTGAGAGAAAAATAAGAAAAATATGCAAATTCGTTTTTGGCAGAGTCACGATCTTGGGCAAACAATTTGCTGATTACGCGCCAGGAAGCCAAAGTCGGTCGTCAGCAGCCAGCCGCGGCAGGATGAGGAATTGTTGTCATTTTCGCAAACGCATTGATAAAATGATTGATTACCCGCAGCCGTCAACGACCCTCTCCTTTGCGAAAATGCAAACATTTTGCAATCAAATTAACTCTTTAGACGCTTAAGCTGGAAAAAAAGGAATTTATCAAAAATTGTAAATTGCCAAAACCATTAAAATTATTAAAATCATGCCAGGCCTGGCCCTGGGGGTAGCTGGCCAAAAAATACAAAAAACGGGGCGTGTCCTTTGAAATTTATCAACTCGCAGCGGCAATGATATGCAAAATCGTATCCGCTTTCCTGTTTGCCTTTTTTTTTTGGCTGCCCATTTGCCGATTGAAGGGATTATTGACAAAATATGCGTATTTCTCTGCTCAATTGAGTATCCTATTTTTTTCGGACCGTAAAAAGGAGCTTTTCGACATGGTAAAAAAAAAATTAAAACAAGAACTGGCCACTTTAAAATATTTGTTTTGTTGTTACAGTATAATATTTATTACTTTGAATGTTCAGAAAATACATTTATTTCAGTCAAATTGTAGTCCTAAAATTATATAAAAACTGATCAGTCCATTACTCATAAGAAAATCAACTTTAAATGGTCACAATTAGGAACCAGTCATATCATCAACCAAGTCCATTAAACCTAATTCACGTCGGCTATCAAAGCGCGATTACTCTTATTTCCTCAAGCCAGAAATAAACAATATTTCCACATATTTGCATGTTCTCTGGCTGTACTTTTTGCTTTTTTTTTCCTTGACTAATTACCCGCCGACTACTCTAAGCCCACCCACCGATTATCGCCCACTACCAATTACCAGGTTCCATTCACCTTTTCGGGGGGCCAGAAACGCCAGTGAGCAAATAACAAACAACAAAGCGACATTGCACCGAATGGGTTTGGTCTGGGGACTCGGATACGGATTCGGAATAGGAATAGGAATGGCAGTGGGTCTGGGGGCCTGGAGGAGGCATACGTCAGAAGTCTGACGCTTTGGCGCAAAACGTTATGATTAATGAGTGAATTATGCGCGAATAAACAGCAAAAGCCAACGGAGCAGGAGTCACGGCCTGGGCCAAACTGAAACTTCTCTTTGTCTGGCTTGTTGGTTTGTGTTGTAGATATTCTGAATATTTTTAATACACTTTCAAGGGGTATTATAATTGTATATATAGGAAGGACTACCAAGAGATTGTTATTAATATTTTATATAACTTAATATGTATTTAAAATATGTGAAACATTAAAACTAACATTATTTGAAAGAGTGACTTGTGAGTGTTTGTGGAGTGTATACTGTAATTATTCATTCTCCATTTTATAAAAATATTTCTTACTTTTAAAAATCTTAGGAATTCAAAAGATCTAGAGTATTCGAGACTTCCATTCTGGATTTCAAAACCTTTCTAGTTGTATTTTTTCCTTTGATGGGTAACATGCCGGCAGCAAATTTGCTCCAGCAGACGGCGGCGCGTAGTTCAAATGATTATGCACAGAAATGTTGTATGAATTTTGTTCCTTTTTGCATCTTTTTTTTTTGCTACCTTTTGAGCTGCACAACGCGACGTATACGCAATAAATCTTGATCCCTTTTGGGCGGGGGAGAGTCGCTTACAATATGCAAACAGCTGCTCCGAACCGTGTCCCGTTGTTCTGTGTCATTCGCCAGCGGCAAAAAGTTCTCATCTCTTATTTATTTTAGATTTTTAATAATCATTTTCGCAGTAGCCTCTGTTGTTTTTTCCGCATGCTGTTTCGTATATTTTTTTCGGTTGCGCATTTTAATGAATTTGTTGTTAATATGTGAGTTATATCCACAAAGATATTCCTATATCCCATTCTTCACGCCATCCGCGGGATTCTTTTGTTGCTGACATCGCTTTTCCACTCTCCCACTCGCTGTGTCTGTTTCCGGTTTGTTTTTTGGGCAAATTTGCGCATCGCTGCTAATTAAAAATTGTGTCTATTTGCATATTTGTAGCTCAGCTTTGGCAACGCCCAGCGGCCGGCTGGGTCCTGCATCTGAGTTCCTGACCGCCCGCCTGTCTCCTGCAAGCTTTCCCAAACCTCGCTAAATTTCGGGCCAATTCGCAGCGCTTGTCTTGAGCTTGAAGTTGGCTTGTTTTCATTAAATGCATAAAACATTGTTTATATTAAATACCCACTCTTAAAGGTTGAAAATGCTCTATGAAATTAAATTTCAAATATTTTTTTAAAACATAATTTTATTAACTTAAACGTAAGCAAATAAAAGCATTTCTTTGTTATGTCAATAAGTTATTTATTCTATTTTTCTTTTCAATAAAAGTAGGCAATTAATTTACAAATACTAATAATTAATATTATAGGTTAATGAACATTTCCCCCTCGATAAAGGTAAGCAATTTAATTAGTCACAACCCAAATGAGTCTATTGAAAAACGCACTATCCTGTAGTGCCACCTGTCACACGAGTCAAGGGACATTTAAGGAACCCGAAACCATAACGGCGTCAAATCTAATGACCTCTTTGATTAGTGGCTGTGCCCCCGGGGGACTTTTGAGCGAGGTAACGAACGTCAACGCCTCGACTAATAGTGCCGTTAGTCGGGCCTGTCAATAATACCTAATGAAAGCAGCTGCCAGGATACGCAGGATAGCACACCTGTGAGGCGAGCAACTTTCACCCAACTGTCAGCGTTTAATTTACAGCTGCGGTTGCCGGGAAGTCAAGTGCCGGGGTCAGTTTTAGATTAGTTTTTTCCTCCGTTTCATTTCAAACAAAAAACACACGTCCCTGCCAACTATGTAATTAGCGTGTTTTATGACTGCACTTCTCGTGAGCGGAGTTTGGCCAACTCCTTTGGGTGCAATTAGGCGACGGTTTGGAAAACTTTTTCTATTGCTCTCTGGGCGGTGTTTGGGCACTGTCATACCGCATTATTGTTAAACTATACCAGGGGATTTACCACAATACATAGGTAAATGGAGGAAAATTAAAGAAAAATAAATTAAACGTAGTTAACTCCAGCTTATTAAAGCTTACTGGAAATAAAATAAGTTTACGTTATACTTTAACTTTCTTTATAGGCACCCTAAAGATGTACTGAAATTTAAATTAAAATAATATTATTTTATTAAGAACATGGAGTTAAGGTAATTCTTCTCAACCGATAGTACTCCTGTATATATATATATATATATATATATATATATATATATATATCTCTTCAGCTTGTTAATGACTTCATAACTAAACTGTGTAAATATTTTCGAAGGTCAATCCTACTAGATTTCCACTACTCCATTTATACATCTTTCTCAAAAGAAACCCTTCAATAAGGATCATAAAAAATGCATAAATTAAGCGCCATATAAATTGATCTGAATATATATCTTTCCCAGCTGACAGGTTAAACGCAACAGCCACCACACACACCAGCATTCCGAGTCAAGAGACCGAGGACCTAATAAATTTATTAACATGTGCGGCTAAGCGGATTAAAAGGCGCACCCGAAAAATATTCAGCCAGGAGAGTATTTAAAACTCAAACATATTCAAATCCAAGTTTATGGCAGACCAGGAAAAAACGGAAAGGAGAGTCAAGTCAAGTGCAGACAGGGGCCATCGAAAACACCCGTCGTCTGCGTCCTGGGACTCGTAATAATAATTAAGCCGATAACACTCGCAGATTTTGCACTTGTTGGGTTCGGTTTGCTTGGCGGCGGTGTTAATGATACAGATATATATACGGAGAGAGAGGCTCGTAAAAAATGTCTGGCCGAGGCAAATGCTTAATTGTTACACATATGCAAACAATAAGCAACCCCAAAGACCTCCGAAAAGGGATCTGAGGGTCTAATGCGCTTACTGCGGGCACAAATTGCACGTGCAGCATTTTGCTCTATGACTTGCCAGTATTTTCTTTTTTTTAAGTTACTTCCATCTAAAAAAATGATCTGAGGGGGTAGTTTCTGTGTTTAACCCCCCGCTGACTACACTTTTTTCCTTTCCATTTTTGGTTAATATTTATCAATGTGGCAACACGAAAAAACTTCATCGGCTTTTTCGGGGGGTTAGTTAGGTCAGACCTCTAGACCTCTAGACCTCTATAGGTGTATTTAAATGTAACAGATGTTGCCATGAGGGATGCTAATCATCAGTTTGGGTGTCTTACGGGTATTCCTGTCGGGCGAGTGGAAAATAATGTTGTATCATGGCAATAAATAGTGCGATTATTATTATTATGCCCATGAAGTGTGGGGTCTAAAGGGAGTGGTTAGAATAGAGTAAGAGTGGGAGGAAAACTAATCAAAAACCGGGTGAAATAAATGTTGTTATTAATATAAAGTGCTAAAAATAGTTCCTTAAATGTTGATAACAAATTTTGTATCATAAATAATTTTTTTTCTAACATTTTTCCTTTTAAAAAATTTTTCCACAAAATCTAAAATGGTTTGCGTACGCTCCTTTTTAAATATAATTTACAGGACTCATATAAAGGTAAAAGTATTCCCGTTGGAATCTCATCAACTTATCAGTTGGCAACCGATCAAAATTAGGCCCCATTAACACATCCTTTTAGGCCCAGAACTCGGAGTTCAACAAAACACAAAGTTCGTCAAACAATGGGCGCTAATGTTGGGCAATTAATAACGGTCAACGAATAAAATACAAAAAGCAACTTTGCTATATTTCCTGCTAATATTTCCTGGCCAACGGTAGATTAGAATCAGCTAAAAAGCAAGGATTGCCGAGGGCGGAAGTGTGCATTAGCTTGGGCTCGAACATATACATCATCGTGACACAAATGAATCCTTTTTTACTGTTTTGTGTCGGACACATGTGTGCACCGATAATTCACATTTTTTTTTTTGGGACACCTGACGCCGCCAATTTGCGGCTTTGTTATCGACCTTACAGGCTGGCTGGGTTGGTTGTATATTTTCCTCGGTTAAAAGTCGGCCAAAACGAACGCTGACATGACATTCCATTAGCACACAATTTATCAAAGGAACGGCACTTGTTACCTGTTCTCCCCCGGTTTCCAGATCTTATCGTCGTGGTCAGCGCGCTTCCTTTTTTGTTTTGGTGTTTTTTTTTATTTGGTTTCCTAAAAAGGGGAAGTGCAACCCCGAGTTGGGCAATTAGTCAAAGTTTCCGACATTAATGTCTCCGTTTTTATTTATATTTCTGGTGTGGTCGAAAATAGTTTTGCAGCTCAACGCCTCCCGAAGAACCGAGAAGAGGAAAATTTATTCCACGATCTCTGATAACGTACATTTTCAGTTTTTTAATTTCCTTGGCACCCTCGTCTTGGCCAGTTAGTATGCTAATTTCCACAGCCTTTTAACGCCTTGCGACTCATGTTATTTTATGGTCAGTCAGGTGTCGGGAAAAGGCAGCGGAGGGTGCCTCCCTTCAGTCCCATAATTAAGTGTTTAGGCGCGCAAATAGGCGTAAAACTTTCAACTCAATTTGCATTTTCCACATTTCAATTTCGGGACTTCTTCGTTTCGTTTTGGGAACAAAATTGACTGAGTTGTAAAAAAATGTTTACGGTTTTTTAATAGTGGGTTCCTTGGCGCGATTTTTACGATATTTCATAGCAGAATGGTGGGAGGCTTAAAGGAACCCCAGTGGTGCAAGGTGTTTCCTTAATTAGTCGATTTAAAAGCCATAAGCCGGACCAGCTGACTCGGAACTAACTATAAAACTTTGCTTTATGCGTTTTAATTTTGAAAAATAAGAATTCATTCTTTGACATTCGGTTGTAAAAATAATTTTTACGAGCGGATGCAATTTGTTAAACAGTTGACGTCGGCTTTTTTGTAACTGAACTTTTAACAACTGATTAGGTAATAAAGTTTACCTGCAAGTGAGTTCTAATAATGTTTTATTTAATATATAAAAAGCAGTAACATTTTGTGTATTTAACCGTAGTTTCCCTAATAAATTTTTGATCTTTGTAGGCTTTCAAAAAATTAAGATTCAAGGAGTGTTTATTTATATTTCCAACCATTCAGCTTCTAATGACTTTCCCATACATTTTCCACAACTTCCCCCAATACATTTCGATGCTTAGCTCTCAATGACAACAAATAAGTCTCCTTCAAAATGATTAAATGACAAACATCAAATAAACTGCAATAACAAGTTACCACCCCCTCCTGGGAAAATCTGGCGACGGCCACCCTCTAATTGAGTGGAGTAACCAAGGGCCGATAGGCCGAGAAACAATATGAGCATAATTATTAATTGCGAATAATTTTTCTTAAGACTCATTAAGTGCGGCCGACCAGCCGACGCCTTCGAGGACCACAACAGAACAACCACTGCCGCCTCCTTTATCCTTCGCTCTGTGTCGCCAAAAATGACAAAAGAATTGACAGAACATAAATTAGAAAGTAGCCCCCGGAGAAGGCATGAATGGCAGGGGAGGATGGATGGTGAAAGTACTGCTCACTGCCGGCCAGTGGGATTAAATGTGTTAAGCCAGCGGAAGTGACATTTCTTTTGCAAGCAATACTGCAAGAAAATATTTGTACAACTCGGGCTTAATTTACTCTGGGATTATTTAAAAATAAAATAATATATTTAATTATTAAAGTATAGCATATTTTCGTAGTTCTTAATGCCCTTTCCTACCAGAAGAAATCCCTTATTAGTGTAGAGTGACAGTATTTATAATGAGTTATAAATTATCATAATACTGCTATGATTTTTTCTCTGTGCTGCAATGGGGATTCCCCGCATTCTTTCTCTCTGCTGGTCACGTGTCCACGCGTTTGTCGGCGTGTCTTCCGATTTGTTGTTGTCACTCTGGCGAATAACTCCGGATTTGTTGATCTATTGTTAGTGCTGAAGCACTCTAAAATTGCTGAGGTGCGTGGATGTTGGTGAAAAGATGGGGCGTGGCCCCTGATTAGGTTTCAGCCGAGATGTTTTCAAGGGAAATCCGAAGGAAGAATGGTAGGAAATTATGAAGAAAAGATTGATTGATAAATGTGCATAGCCAGAAATGGACTTGTATTTAAAGTGAAAGTTGAAATTAAACACATCTAAATCACTCAACTTGAACAGGAAGAAGGGAGCGTTGTCGGTTTCTTCAAGTAAAGAATTTCTGAACCGCATCAAACGTTTGTCCTTTCTTTTTGCTTCGATCTTTGCATCAATACAATAATACTAAATACTTCAAGGCTCCTTAGCCTATAGGATCTCCCAACTTTATTTCCAATTAGCCGCCCCATCAGTGCCTCTCATCAACTGAACCATCGATTGTTTTCCCAGTCTCCTGAGCCCTCAACCCCAAAGAGGAATTTCTCCTGCTTTTGATGGGAGCTTACAACAATGTTGACCCTACGCCTAAGTGACGCCATTATGGGACGCACGTACGTGCACTGAAATAAATACCAATGGAACATTTTAATTAAAATTGTATTCAAATATGCCAATAATTTAGTTAATGTATTAACTGCAGCAGGTTTTATAAAATAGAAACTAAAGTTAATTAAAATGAACGCATACAAATATTGTAATTTATAGTTCAATTTTGGAATTATTTAATTAGGATGAATATATTTTTCTGATTTCTTTAAAGCTCAAAATCAGTGGTGAAATCGCTATTTTCTCATGTAGAATTTTATATAGAATCCTTTCTCCGATTTCTCTCTGTGTCCTCGTACTCGTATGTGCGGTGCACTGCGCGTGATAATGTTAAATCAACATTATTTAGGCAACCATGCATGCGTAATGCGTCTCGAAATTGCAACCAAGTCGATGGACACTGATGGTGTGAGGCCCAATTTCATGGTTTAGGGTTTGGGTATGAGTGCTATAGTCCTCGTCCTGGCAAAGACAATTTTGCAGTCACCGCTCCCGAAAGTTTGCATTTAAATTAAACGGCACAGGGACACCGGGGGTGTTCGTAACTCTTCCGGAGAGGGCCGTGCCATGAAATTTTAGCACCTAGGACAACGGCAAGTGAGTGTGGCAAGCTCAAGCAAACATTGTCTCTGCTTTTATGCATTTTCCATAACGACATTCTCTGGCCGAACAACAACGAACAATGGCCAAAACAACACTTGACTTGGGCTGTCATTCGGAGTGACAGGACCTCCTCTACCTCCTCCTGGGCCACAACAAAATGTGCAACTCGAGTCTATTTTCCACAATTTCCATGTTTATTTAGCCACGCACGAAGCCGTTCGATGGAGGGGACGGGGAGACATCCTGCGAGTCCTGCATGTATCTTATAGTTTGCTTTGGCATCAAGTGCAAGGTAAATACGAGATATATTTTACGTAAATTCATCAAGTGTTTGCCCAGGGGAATACAGAGCGGAGAGGCTTAAGCAAACGGCATTTATTGTGATTTGCATTTTAACGCTTAGATGCGTTTTTGTGGACCAATTGCATTTCAAATTGGTCATTGCTCTACGCAATTTGTGAAATTATATAATGATTATAATAATCTGCCATATTTCTAGGGATTTTCTTTTTTAAAGACTTATTCCTCATACATTTTTTAATATTTAATTTATTTGCCACATCTTAAATTTTTTATTTTCAATTTTAAAGAGTTTACCCTGCAAGCAAAGAGTGCATAAACTCAAACTCCTGTTAATTAAATCCATTGACTGTTCCGCAGCCTTTGTCTCAATTTGTTCGCAAATTAACCAAAGTATTTTTTTAAAAACACAGTAGCGAATACAAAAAATCGAGAAGAGCAAATTAATATATCAATATACAAAGTGTATTGAGTGCAATTTCAATCAAATTGAAAAGAGATCCCCGCTGCGAGGGCTGCCAGACGCAAACCGACACGACTGCCACCCGAATTGACATGTTTCCGGGGCGAGTATATATTGTATTTCATATGGAATTCACCTCCCCCGCTTTTACTTTACTCGCCACCGAAAAAAATCGAAACAAAAAAAAATGTAAAAGAAAAATCCTCAAACGAAATCAGTGGAAAAGCAGGGAAATCAGCTCTTGGAGTTGTATTTTTTCTGTGCTCCCTCCTGCTGATGTGATGTTGCCGCTTGTCGCATGCAACAAATTGTTTCAATTAACTAAATTAAATTTACACTCCTGCAGCAGCTTCCATGTCGACGCAACAACAATGGGCATCGGATGCATTTTCCTCGAACGTGACATGACACTGACAGATGCAAAACGAACGAAAGGAACTCCAGCTCCAATCTGCAGCCCCCAAAATTAAGCCCGAGATATCAGATACAGGATATAGCCGTGTGTGTGTTGGCCGAGGAGGTAAATGAAAATGGCAAACATGTTGCACGCCACGTAGAACACAGGGGCCCGACATGGAAATTTTTATAAAATTAACTGGCCCAAGTAGGCGCAAGCAGGGTCGTAACAAAGTAATCTGCACTTGGAAAAATAAATGTTAGCAAGTAGGAATACAGTATGGTTAAAATTAAAACAAATACGAGGCAACAAATATTTTTTCCTTGCATTTTTTGAACCCTTAATTTTATATAAATTATTATTTCAAAACGAAAAAAAGCTACAAGCTCAGGAAAATAATTTAAAAGAAGAAGAACTTCAAAATAATTATTATTAATTAATTTAATTAGTTCACCAAGCAATATATATTCATTATTAATTATTTAAATAATAAATTCTTACAAAGATGCAACAGCTAATAATGAAAAGCCTTTAAAATGTTATCAGACATCTGTAATGTTAACTAAAGTATAAAACCATACCAACAACATTCATCTAAATAGTTGTCTAGAACACCCAACTTTAGTTTATTTAAGAGCCATTCCAATATCAAAGAAATGACAAAAACCCACCCCAATCACAAAATCAATACATTTTCTGGCAGTGTTTAACTTTCCAATTCCCTCTCACTCCCTGGACTTCGACATTGTTGTAGTGGCATCAGCACGGCAACATTGTTCGTCAATATCAATTATGCGTCCAAATGAATATTGAAGTGTAGCCGCATGCCAGGGCCACTTCTCCCGATCCCTCATCCGCCCAAATACCCATCCCACTCACAAGAACACCGCAAAAGCCACCGCTTCACTCCCACACAGAGGCAGCTCATCAGGCATTGCCTGCGAAAAATTGGCAATTGTACAAAAGTGTTAACATGGCGCCGCATCCTGAACAGACTGACCACAGGACACGGGACGCAGGACGCAGGCCGAACTCTTGGACACATCCATCAATGCCAGCAGATTTAATCGCCATTTAAATTGTACGAAGGGAAGGCACTGAGAAATATAAGTAAACCCGAAGAATCTTTATAAATGTATAAATTAATGTTGTTAAGTTTGAAATGGGTTTATTTTTAGTAAATGGTATTTTAACTACATTTTATTTATGGCCAATTGAAGTGCTTAGCTAAGAAAATAATCAGAATAACTGAATTGAAATTTATAAAAAGAAATAAATAAAATGCTAAAAACGCTTTACCATCTGTCCAAGAACTAGAATTCAATAAATTAAACGATGGATAACGTTATCCTATTTTCAATGTCTAAAATCTAATTTAAATCTATTTCTTTGAGTGCACAAGGCACGAGAAATGCGAATGGAAAGCGGAGTGCCGTGGACAGCATTTACTTAAGCGTGTTATCGGCGCAAAATAAATCTCCATGGAATGGTCAAGGAGGAAGTCGGGCCCACTGCGACCGCTCCTCGTATCTGTTTTAGTGTTTTCCAATCAGGGATACCCGAAGGACATTGGTCACGTGTCAGCCGCTGGTCAGTTGTATTTGTGGCCTGGTCAGTTGAGTGTGACGTGCGTCACATAATTGCAATAAATTAGAAATTGTCATTCGCGGCAGTTGAAACAATGTATGTGTGTTGGTCGTCGTCACCCCCTCTCTGCCATCAAAAACACCCCATGGAATAGAGTTAAATCTTTGCAGTGGCCAAACAATTTGCCCTCTACAAATTTGCCTTAACGCACCGCCAACGCGCGGCGTTTGGTTGCATTTACCTCGGCAAACAAATTTGCCAGCACACGCAGCTGGCCAAAATATTTGCCCAGCTCCAGCCCATGGACAAACTGGCCACTAAAAATTAATGCCGCGAGAACGAAGGAATTACGGCACTAGGAAGCGCAGAAAATTAAGTCGCACTTAGTGAGACATCACGAGTGGCCAAGAAATGATAGCTCGGTTTAAAAGTTCCCTTTAAAGATTGAAATAATAATAAAAACTATACTAATTTATAAATTTAAAATAGTTAGCAATTTTATACTTTTCTAAATTATATTCGCTAGGATTGTAATTATTTATTTTTTTCTAATATTAATAAGAAAAATATAAAATTACTAACTACTACTACTATTATCCTTCAAATATCTATATGGAAATATTTGTCCCCCCTTTTGATTCCTTTAGAAATAGAGTTTGATTAAATGCGATTATATATTTAGAATGATTTTCTTGTAAAGAAAATTAAAGTTCAATCGATTAACAATTCAAAAATGTTTTCATAACATAATTTCAGAATATTTAGATCAAAGTAATGGTGGGTTATAGATAAGGATATATATATAACATATATAGAATATATATAGAACAATGTGTAATTATGGATTATATATAAGGATATGAAAATAAAAAGTAGTTGCTTCCGTGTGCGGTTTCCGATTCCATATTTTCATTTATCCAAAAAGCTAAAAAGATTAAAAGACATCAAAAATAAATTAGATATACATTTTTATATATTTTACAATATTTCTTACTTCTACAATAAATATCTAGACCGAAACCTATATACCCAACAATATTTTCTTAGAGTATTTTATGGAAAAAAACTAAATCGGAATACAAAAGGCGAATCTGAGGAAGTTGTACAAATAAAATTTTACGATTTTCCTAAAAGTGAAAGGAAATTAATCCCAGAAAGACAATGAATGGTGGCAAACTCAACAACGATCGGCCTAACATATTTCACATTGTGGAGAGGAGAGTGGGCCACGCCCATAACTTCTAACCAGAACGGAAGTGCTGCCAGGCGGGCAGGCAAATGGGGCGCGCCAATAACAGTAAAAACCAATTGGCAATCGTTAGTTTTTATAAGACATTTTCCTTCCTTAGTCGGCCTCTTTTTTCTCGTTTTTGTTTTGCGTCGTTCGGAAGTTTGATGGAATCGTCAAAGGAAAATTCATTTTCACTTGTCCGAGGACTGGTCCTGCTCCGTGGAAAATCAAAGTCAATCACCGGCAACAGATTTGGTCAAAGCGGAAATGTGTCGCAATGGATTTGTGGGTGTGGACCCTTGGACTTTTGGCCAAATTAGACAGCATCAAGTTGTTTGTTGTCCTAGGGGATTGACTTGAACTTGGATGGGGGAGTCTTTGTATTTGGTGCGTCATTTGATGCTTTAATACGAAACTCCAAGAATAAATATAAATTTGCAAAATTATTTCTATGGATCGGAAATTTTGGAAGCTATTCCTTATTCTAATATTGCTACTTACTATTTCTTTAGGCGATTTTATTTTCGTTTTTCAAAAATTGTTCCAATACTATGATCAATCTGAATTTTGCACAGTTCGGAATGGGGTAGTGTCAACCTGCAAATATATAATCATCAGTTAGATACTCCTTAAAGATCAAGCTTGATAAATACCTTCGTACGGCACATAGTAAAAGGACTCAACCTGAACTTGAACGGATCATCCGGAGTGACACCGTTTTTCTTCAAAATGCCAAACAGGGATTTAAAAAAGTTCTCGGTAAAAGGAGGGCGTATACGTGCCACGCCAAAAGTTCGTATATTCTTGCAGTCCGAGAGAAGGTTAAGAAGGCGATCTCGATCAAGGTCTCCGTAAATATTCAAAATCTCCATGGACGTTGCGCATTTCGAAATCCAATTGAAGAATCGATCCGGTGATAGGCCGAAAGAAGAGTTCAAGAGAAATGAACGCAACTTGGGGAAAATTGGCAAATCAAGACAGTTCTCGCCAAAAATCAAGCCCGGTAATTCTAGACTATTTATTGAACTCGTGTGCTTTGAAATCCAGTCGAAACACTCTTTTGGGAACGGGTACTCATCAACGTGTCCCATGTTCAAAGAGGTGAGCATCGGACAATATGGCAAAATAAATGTTAAGGGAGAACTGACCTCGTAAATCTCAAGATCCTTCAAGGCGGGTAAAACCCATTCAGAGTGTGGACTCGAAAATATTTTAGACAGAACTCTCTGCTCAAACAACGAATTATCTGTTCGAAGGCTTTCCAAGGTATTAAATTTCATTGACATCCATTTGCAGAAATCACTAGTAAATTTAGTATCTCTTATGTGCAGAGATCGTAGCTTTTGACAATCCGGAAAATAATCTTTTATAAAGCAATGATAAATTTCCAGCTTTTTCAACGCTGAAAGTCCAGGTGCGATTTCTTGAGCATTCGAAATAATTATTCCAGAACGTATTTCCAAACTGCGAAGCATTCTTAGGTCAGAGACATCATTTATCTTAAGCACAACATTCATTAGTCCTTTTATTTGTAAAGTTTCCAAATGAACCAGCTTATGTAAGTCAGCTAAAAAAATATATATAAATTAAAACCTATATAATTTGGATTTTTTGAAGACTTACCAAGATCCACAGGAATCGTATTGTTTACATCTAAACCAAGTCGTAAGGTTTTGAGATTTACAAGTTCTTTCAAACCGTCTATAACCTCAGAGGTCTCATTGCAATTTATGTTCAACTCTACTGATTTTAGGTTCTTTAGTCCCAAAAGCATAGACTTGTAATTCGCCATGTTATAAGATTTCAGAAGGGAGTCAGTAATAATTATGGACTGCAAGTTAGGGCAATGTTGTCCAATAAGTGCAAACTCAATTGCAAAAGAAAAGTCCATAAATACTTCTTCGACAACTTGACCGTATTTGCTAAAAAATCTTGGCAAATCCCTGGGAAGATCCGAGATCCCGGAAAGCTTTTTGTATTTATTCAGATTCAATTTAGTTTTTCTTGAACTTTTTATGTTGAATTTCACACGAAATCACAATTTCACTCGAAGTCACTAGAGGTCGCAAAGGTAACTTTATCAATTTATCGATATAATAGTGACGGCTACTACACGTTCACACTAGCTGCCATCTGTCGTCCGCCGTCAATGATGGTATATTTAAGAATAATGCAAAATTTTTGGAATGCAAAACCACTACAGCGAAATAAGCTGCATCAGCGCCTTGAAGCCTTATCTCAACATTAGGGCGACTCAAGAATCACGAGGGTTACTTGTTGTCTTATATTTTACATATATTTAGCTATATTGCTCACAGCTATCTATTAAATAAAAGAGAGCACATTTATTGATTTTCGCCAGCATTAATATTTAAAGAGCTAATGAAACTGTTTTTTAAATTCTCTATATTTCTATATATATATATATATATTTAAAAAAAAAATTTTAATACGCGTCGATTATGTTAAAAGAAGATAGAACTTTATTCACTTCAAGTCAAGTGCCTATTATTTAATACAAAAAATATACAATATGTAGAAAGTAAATATAGCGAAAAATAGACAATGGGCATGCCTAGCTTAAAGTCGTGACGGAACGATCTTCCCAATAGGTTTTCAATTGTTCCTATTCCGTTCGTTCTTAATGGAACGGCGAAAAATTACCGTCTAAAATACACGAGAGACCGTCTAAAATATAGACGAAATATACCATACAGATGCTTAAATATAATTTATTTAAACCTAATCGACTATTCTCGCTTCCTATTTAATAAAACTATTATTTACTTAACTTGTTTTATCAACAAAAAATTTAAAATGCAATAAAAAATACCACCAATACCACCACAAATAAAGTCGCCCTAAAAAAAAAAGGGAAATCAATTAACAATTATCAATTTGTTATTATAAAATTACCATTTACGGACAAAACCACAGACAATGAAACCAGTCAAACATAATGGAGAGCAAATTGAAAAGCAAGCATGAAAAATGAAAAACAAAAAGGGCAAAATGGAATCTCATCTGAAACCGAAACGAAATCAAAGACCGAACGGAGATTACGCTTCATTAACATAAAACCGCAAGAGCGAATTGATCACGAGATCAATTAAAGGCCTCACAGCTTGCCGCGTTATCGATAACTAATGGATAGCAGTGGCCGCCCGACAGTTATCAAAATGTTAATGATTCCCAATCACAGCCGCTACGAGCCGATCCGACCCGAATTGTTATTATTCGTCATGCCAGAGGCAAACTCTTTGACAGGGGTCCCCGAGTCTTTATCTAGGTTCAGTTCTGGTCTCGCTCGGTGTCACATGTCAATTTGAGGGAAAACGCCCGAGGACACTGAGGAAAATGAGGAAGTAGGTAACACTAATAGAAATTAGAGAGCGGTCAAAAAACAGGTAATATAAGAATTAATCTTTCGTACCTTAATATTTTTATATATTTTGCTAGGTTTTCATAAATTTCTCATTTATTCAAAGAGCATATGATTAATTCGAATGCCAAATCGTGTCTGATTGTGGCATGATATTTACAATAAACATACTCTAATATTCCTAAAATTGTTTTCCCCAGTGTCTCTCTTCAAGGAGCACGATACACAGCTTTCTTGACGAAATGACAGGCAGAAGAAATCCCAGAGAACGCAGTGCTACGCCCAATGTGTTAAAACCAACCATTAATATTAATAGTCTTGTGCGTGCTGTACGTGACTTTTCCACCGAACCCTTTCCTGGGCGGCGAATCTTTGGCGAAACTGGCGTTCTTATCGTTTGATTTGTAGACATTTTATTGCTTTATTGATGCGTTCTTATCAAAAGCGCAGCGTTTTGTTTGATGGATTGTTCCCGACTTGCCCACCTTGAGACCTCTTCCCAGTCCGCATTTCGATCCCCCGGGCATTAATCGTCAGCATTTTTATGCTGGTAGCGAGCCATGCCTCGCACGCAATTCGCCTTGGGAAACTTTTCCCTTTGTCAAAATTCCAAATATTTTTCGATTTGATTGGCACTTACCCGCCAAGCGAAAGGGTGAACTCTCCAGAACACAAAACGATTCGTTTTGTTATGGGAAAATCGAGGGGGGAGTTTTCGGCAGAGTTTGTTTTGGGAATTCGTCGAAACCAAAGGTAAATTTATAACCTAATCGCATACAATCAAGAAAGAATCAAAGGCAGAGGGTTAACTGTGTTATAATAATTGTGATCAGTTAATAATCAGTTGTTAAGTATTATAAATATTAAAAAACTAACAAGGATCCTGAAATTATATACTAAAGAAAACAAAATTGATGAAAACGTTCTTTAAAAATTTAAAAACTGAAATAGTAATTTATGAAATTCTGTTAACCTTTACCAAATACTTAACTAAGAACGCCTGTTAAGCCCCACCATAAACTCTCATTTGGAAAATATCCTAAACTCAGTATTTATATAAAACAAAAAACGAACTTTCCCAACAACTGTTGTAAAATTTTATGTTTTCCTTACAAGGATTTATCCTTACAAGTGCTTACCAATTATGCAGGCACCTAAGCCACGCCATAAATTACTAGAAAGAAAAAACCACTGAAACTTTCGCCGAAAATATTAAATTTTACGAGCTTAATTTGTGTACGTGCTTAGCTTAGTTGGAGGACATGGCGAGATCCTCTCGATTGTCAATTATAGCGATTGAAAAGTGGCCAGCAGCCACTTGAATAAACCAATTTTATTGACGACAGTGCCGGGGAAATGGGCCTGGAACTAATCTCCTTAACAAGACGAGCATTAGAGGGCTAAGAGCAGGGTCTGCGAGGTCCTCGTCCTGCGTGTATTCATATTTCAAAAGAGCCAACTTTGAGCGCGGCTGGCTGAAAACCTTGCCTCGAACGGCGCCATTAAACTTTACGATGCTTGGGGGCCGTAAAGTATGCAAAGCTATGCCCAGCTATTTTGTAATAAAGGGTATTCCGAAGGCACTTCGCCCTCGCCCAAAATGCCCGCCACTTGTGTGTTTTGGTCCATTGTTTTGGCTTCTTGCCACCCGACCTAGTGGCAAAATGCAGCAGCTTGGACTTCTCCTGTTACACTGAAAATGCTGGCTATATTTCATATTTTAATTTTTCTTTTTTGGAGCCACATATTTACGTTTACCAATTACGAGAGAATTAAACAAACTATGAATCACTAAGTTACATTATTTAATTCATTTATTATTATTGGAAATTTTAAAAATTCAATATGTTTAGCTAAAAAGAAATTAGTTCTAGTTACTACTTCTTTAATTCGTAGGCTTTTACATTTATTATTCTTATAAAATATATAATTTCTGGATCTAAAACCCAACAACATTTTCCCAGTGCACATGCAGAGATCCATCTGAGTCGTGTGAGTTGCCCCGCAAAATGTGTTGGCATAAAATCAACAAAAGTCATCAAGAGATATGCGCGCCTCCACGCCTCCAGTTGCAGTTTCAGCAGTTTTCGGCTTTGGCTGTGGCTGGCAAAAACTTTGCATATTAAATGTCATTCGGTAAAGTGGAATTAAGGAAGCGCAGCTCCAGGAAATGCTGAAGCCTGTCACAGCAAATTATGCTGAAGTGCGTCTGTCAGTCAGGATGCGAGGCGGATCCTGTGGCAACACATCCTCCGGCGGGCTGGTGAAGATTTTTGGCTCTGCCATTGAGCCATAAATGAAAACTAAACAAGATTTCTGGCCAAAAAGGGAGCGACAGAGAGCACAAGTTGCTGCAAATTTTATGAGCTAATTTTAATGAAGTTGTTCAAAGGCAAGAGGAGGGAGGTACACCCGACGAGCTGATGAATGTCGACACGATGCAGACAAGTTTATAAATTATGCCAGAGTTAAGATAACACTGAGAACGTCATTAAATAATTCAATGTGTTTTTGGTTGTAATCAGATTTTTGCTTGTATTTTCAGTTTAAAATTAAGAGTATTTCTTCAGCAACCTGCACTGAAGCACCTGATGTGTTAGGGAATATAACGACCTAGCGATCCACGATCCACGTAATGACCTCTGTCACGGCTATTAGCCAACCATTTGACCACACACTGGGCTCCCGATCAAAGGATGCTCATGTTCATGCTCCCATTAGGATGCTCCGTCATTAGCGGCCACTTTGCAACGCTGTGAAATCGTATCAAGTCTTTTTCGAGAAAAGAAATCCCGAATTTCATGCTCCATTAAATTATCATACGATTCCCATTTGAATGAGTATAGTATTCCCCGAGCAAAGAAGAAATCTAATTAAATTAAAATCAAATTGTTGGATTCGGAATCTGATCTCTACCCAAGTAGCGACCCCTCTCTAGAACCGTGACGATTTCGATTTGAGTGTCAAATCAACATCATTATTCATTATCAAATATATTTCGTTTTCTCTCGATTTTTGGTTTTGCGGTTAACGCAAACCGATGCCGAAATCACAGCTGGATTTATTTCTTTTGAAGGGGTGAAGGGGGCTATATTTAATTGAACTTTCCCCGAGTGGAGGTAGTTTTCCTCTATTTGAGGTTGAGGGGGTTAATATGTTCTAACAAAGCAATCAATACGAAGGGCATAATTAAATAAAACTAATGATGCCAATGACAGACCTCGCTGCCAAGGGGACTAATGATGGTGGATAGAAAATAAATGAGAGTGTTGGGTATTTATTAAGGGGTTTAGTTGTGCGGCGATAAGTGGAAACTGTTTAGAGATCAAATGAGAGCTTAAATATTACTTTAACTCAAATTAAATCGAATTCCAACAAATGTATAACGAGTATAGTAACTGGATTATGACTCCACCTTTTCCTAACCCCCGAAAACTTAGATCTGGTCCCAGACAGATTTTTATGTAGCGTAACTAAACGTTAATTTATGAGTGGAGAGAAGCAACCAGACGGGGGGAACTTTCACTGGAGTGCAGGAGGAATTAAAAATAAATTAACACGCTTCCAGAAATTTGTGTATTTCTTTCCTCTGAGTGGGAGTGTGTGTTGTGTGAAGCCAAGTGAATTTTACAGACGTCTCTTTGGACTGGGCTCTTTATCTAATTGAGTTGGTTCCTGTCTGCCCGTTGTCTTAATTTTAATGCCCTCGTAAAAGCAGCGCAAAAATTGAGACCCATAAAATGTCCGACGAAACATTGAAAATTAAAATAAACACATAAAGTGCGACGCCGCACCGCCGTGTCCTCTGATGGGATGCGATGTGATACGCCCGATAACAAGTGTAATACACATATGCAGTCCTGATCCCAACTCCACCCGCTATATGATCCGATCCGGCCTTCATTCAGAGAGTTAACCCTGCGCCTATAAATCAAACGAAGCGTGAAGCGCGCTTTATCCTGTGGAAGGAATGAAACGGTGTTTGCCGTAATTTACATGCAAGGAAAAGTTGTTAAAAATGATTTTAATGGCCGTGCGCGTCACATTTTGTATGCTTGTAAAACTTTTACGAGTTATTATGCCTTCATTTCTATAAATTATTTATAATTTTGAATATGTCTTGAATTTATTATCATCTGCAAGGAATTTATGCAAACATTTGGTTTTCATTTGTCTGGCATCGGTATTAAATTAGTAAAGGTTCTCCACAATGCTTAAGTTTATCCCAATTTATTATTAACTTTTAAAGGAATATATAAGAAAAATGTTTAAGATGGTTTATAGGACTGGTTTATTGTTGTTAAAGACATATTTATATTGTTAATAAATTAAAAACTATAAATAAGCATAATTACTAATTGAAAAGTCAAAGCTAAAAAATAAATGAATCAAGAGAAACGTTCTCATTATTGTAGAGATGTTAAGAGCACAATCTAAAAATGTTTTAAAAAATAAAGTAAACTAATGTGTTACAAATAAAATTAGGAATGGACTTTTAATAGTATCAAGCGTATAAAGGCGAGCCTATTATTAAATTAATAATATACTTAGGTAACATTTAACCAGAGCCCTCCACAGTCTTAAATAAAATTGAAATGCTTTAAGCCAAAGTGTTCTCCCTCTTAAATACAAAAATAAATCTCCATAACAATCCGCGAATAATTTCCTTGTAATTTGCTACGCAATGTCTACAAGTCACCTCTTTCCTTAACCATTGTTTCCACTTTCCAGTCGCGATGGGCCCAACCAATCCACATTAACAAAGCAAACAAAACTACTCAAGCGTCAACAAAAATATGTCATTTAGAAAATTATGAAATATAAACAGGGGCAGCCAGGGAGGCAGAAGGCCCAGAAGAAACACTTAGCAGTAAATGGAAAATTATATGGCGTGTGTTTGGAGAGCTGAGGATGATGATAATAATGATGACTTCCAGGGTAGGAAAACCAACAAACAGTAAAAAAGCCAAACAAACATATGACAAGGCCATAAATTAGCCCGCATACTGGCATCAGGTGGAAACGCAATGATTGAGCAGCGGGGCGGGTCCCGAGGTGGCATCTATGTAGTTTGTGTAAAAAACTCCTGGCTCAAGGCGCACTGCGATGTGTCAGCTGGCCAAGGAACTAGGATTTCGAAGGAGGGTGGCAGTGGGAGGATGCGGTGGAGGATATATAGGTGGTTGGGGGAGTAGTTGAGGTGGCTTGTTGTCAGGCCATAAAACAAAGTGCTGTCTACAAATAATTTGACTTATTCGTGCAGAACAAATCGTACGTCATTTGTTGGGATACTAAAACTTTTCAACTTGTCTTTTTCGGCACTGGGAAAAATAGATAGGAGTTTAAAGTTCAGATATTATTATGATATAAAGAAAAATAAGATTATTTTTCAAAAGATAAAAGGAACTAAAAATAGTTTAAAGAAAATAAAAAGGAGTGAGCTAAGAAATTTATTCTTATATAAGAATTTTGTAAAATAAATTGAAAAAGAAGCCTAGAATGTAATTTTAACATAATAGAGAATAGAGATAGTCACAGAATAAAATTATTTTTATAGGGATATAAAAAAAATAAAAAATAAAAATTATGATTACCATAAGAAAGAAAATAGTCCTAAGTTCACTGACTTGAAACTCGCAGAAAAATGTTCAAATTAAATGTTCATAGTTTAGGAATTATTCCCATATTTTTCTCATGTGTATCCTAGTAACTTTCCCCAACCTCCGACCTTAAGCAATTGCGCAATTAATGTTTTTGCACTGCGGAGAATTATGTGCGTGACAGTCGCAGACGGGAAGACGCCGCGTAGCTGACACTGCCACCGGGTCTCGACTCCTCCGCTGATATGGATGCGGATAGAGCCATAAACGTTGACTTCAATTTCCAATTGCTCGGCTTTCCAAAGCATTTTACGGCTTTGCACATGTGCCCTACGTGGCCCACTCTCCGCGCTCCCAATGATTGCAGTTGACAGGCGGCCAAGTTTTATGGAGCTCACAGGCTCGACGATGGCCTATCCGTTGCCGCGATGATGGCTCGTCGCTTTTGGCAAAATGAAATCATAAATTTCGTAATTAATTTGCATATACGTATGCACTTCTCCCGCACTCTCTCCGGGGAATAGCGTATTTAATCATACCAAATTGGCATCATGGCTCAATTTTAATGGCCCTCAAAGCGGGAATTTCGAATGGAAATTAAATTCGGAGATTGCCTCGAAACTAATGAGCGGCATAGAACACACATTTCAAAGCATTATATGGGATCATTAAAATTGGAGACATAACTCTACTTTTGTTTGGGAATTTTAATTGCTGTCTCTGGGATAGTTTGGGGGGTGCAAAATAATTAATAAATTTATGATTTGTGGAGGTATTCAAGTTGGACGAGTCAGGAGTTCTAGCTCTTTTAAGGATCATAATCTATTGATTTTATTTCTTGAAATTCTACTTATTGTTTCAATATAAAATTAAAATATTTTAAGAAACTTTTACATCATCAGTAGAATTTATCCCAACATTTTTAATATTTCCATTTTTTTAATTTAATAAATATTATAATGACATTTTATTAATATTTCAATCATAAAGTTGATCAAAATTTTTATATTGTCTTTAGCTAATAGCTAATCTACCTACTTTAATACACGAATCCTTGGTGTCTTTCGCAGAGATCACGTCAACCGTCAACACTTCAGACTACCGGAGCTGGTTTTATTGTTATTCATTAATTTTAATGTTTGCACAACCTGCGTACAGTAAGTACCAAGCGAATTGAATTGAATTTCGAGTGGCCAAAGTGCCAGAGTCTGGGCCGGCAGCGATAAAGCCAAAAGAGCCAACACAGAGGGCCAATGAAGCTAAGTGCCGGTTATGAACCCTTTTCGCATTTGGGCAGCAAACAAAGGATCCGGGAAATGGGTGAGAAATGGGACCACCTCCACCTCGTCGGTTGCCCTGTAACATTTGCGTAATGAAAGTGTGAGCTTGTGGATTTGAGGAGGAGAGTTCAATAAACCCTCGAACCATGTGCACTTGGGGAAAAATTCTTTAAATAATTTGTATTGCAGAATATATATTTTTATTTATTTTAACCACCAATAGTATTTTCTCTTAGTGTTCTTCAGCTGCAGGATAACAAAACAATAATAATCCACAGAAATTGATGCGCAACAAACATGCGAAAGGAAATCGAGGGCAATTAAAAAGCATAGAAAATGTCTGTTTATTATTAGAACTAATGCCAAATGACAATGTCCCACCCGCATTTGGGATGATTTTGGGTACAGTTGCGCATTCGTCCCACCTGAACATATGTCGGGACATTGAGTTGTCAACACAAAGGCCCAGTACCCAGTTCCCAGTACCTGTATCAATGTCCGACTCAGATGAACTCCCCCATATATATTCGTATCTGTATCTTCTCCCCTCGAAGCTGCTGGCATCCCTCGGATGGCTAGCGAACATATGTGCGTGAGGGCGTTAAACTTGTCCGATGCCGATGCCGATCCCGATCCCGAAAAACGCAACCATGTAATTTGTTATCCAACAATTTATAATTGCATCAGCAGACAACACGCACATGCCAACCCAGAGGGGCGGGAGAGATGACTTCGAGTCAAAATTATTATGAAAGTAAACAGGCGGCTATATTTGGAATACACTCGTGTCCTAAGTGGGCAGACTTCTGACTCCGACTCCGACCTCAAAATCTTTCCCCGCTCTCTCCATGTGTCCGATACAATTTTATGCTATGCTTAACATTTTGTACATTTTTCGGTTTTTGGTTTCTGTGGTTCCCCCGCCTGCTCCTTGCTGCTTGGTTTCTCCCCCAATCCCGTTCCGTAATTTAATTTTCCATCTCTTGACGCAGAATAGAGCAAGTTTTTGTTGATTTATGAATTTTTAAATCAATTTGACAAGTTACTTTCCGGTTTTATCAGAGTTTCGGATTGGAGTTGTTCTTTATTGAAAAATATATCAGTCTCGTTTATTACACTTAATGGGATTATGGCAATGTTTTGGGTCAATTTCATGCTTTTAGTGAGCAATTTTCTCATTAATTGAAAGGGAAAAAATAATATACTTCAATTAGGGCACAAAAACTGCTGTAACTTGGAAGTTTACAAAGATTTTTTACAGGATACTCCCATAAAAATTCTTTATGAAAAAAATGGCAGTCCATCTCTGACTTTTCCAAGTTCTGACAACCATTGAAAATCTTGTACATCCCTCAAAAAAAAAACGTCTCTAATAGTTTCCCCCTTCACAAATTTTTGAGCAACCGCTCACTTCAACTAAGTCGCTACTTAAAATATTTTTTAAAATATAATTTCGATATACAAGTATCAAAATAATTCCAAGGCGTGACGAAACATGCTGAAATGTAACAACTTGCTACCCGCCCGGCTGATCGACAGGAACTTGTGCGGAGAGGAAACTCCGGGACACGGACACGTTTTTCTACTCGCCGGGCGTCGCTCTTTTGACAACTCAAGTGACGTATTACTCAATGGGTCTCTCTGCCTTTGGTTACGCCTGACAGGGAAATTTTAAAAAACACTCCCCCGCCACCAGGAGAACTACTAGCAGCAACCAGCACACCACCAATGCCCATTCATCAAACTCAAAACTAAACACAAAAATGTTTGGTGAAATCTCGGTTGCAGTTTCCGTCTGGGGGAAGGTTTAAAATGTCGAAAGGCCCTTTCGCTTTTCAACTGCGATTACGAGAAGTTGATCGAGGAGGAGCGTTGGTCAGGAATTTCATGGGAAAGTGTTATAATTTAAATGAGAAAGGCATCGTAATTGATTTCTCTTGATGTTTTAAAGGGGGAATTTATGGGATTGGTGGGAACGTTTGGAAATAGTTTTGAGAATCTAAAAATTGGGAAACTTATCAAAGGTATTTTAATTGGGGTAAAAGTGATCGAGTGGAGAGGAAATAAATTGATTAAACATATTCCGAAAGGAAATATCTTCACCACTAATGGTTTTTTTTTGTTTATTTATATTTGTAGAATTTAAAAAAATTATTTTCTAGGAAATAAATATCAGTGATACCAGAAAGTACTAAAATACACTTTTAATTATTCAAATTATCCCCACAAATCCCCTTCAGCCTCGTTATTAAGCCAAGCAATCATCGAAAAGTCTCATTACATTTCCCTATTGAACCCGATTTTTAAGGAAAGTTCCCAGACCAGTTCCAGCCCTCTACGTTGCCACCCTCATCAAACGTTATGAACCCAACTCACCGGGCTGGGCAAAACTAATTACAAAGCTGGACCACAAAAAGCATCGTGGCCAGAAAGGAGAGTGACTGTGTGGCAGTGGCAGTGGCAGTCCAAAAAATTGCCAACTCCGTTCGCTGTTTTTGTCAAGCGTGCAAAAATGTCAGCAAGTTAAAGGCAAAACCTCTGCAGAGGACCCCAAAAAAGCGGAAAACTGAACTGGGGAAACTGAAAAGCAAACGAAACCACTCGACATGTCAACTCGAATGGAAACGGCAAAGGATCGTGGGCAAGGGGGAGTTGGGAAACTTTTTGGCGAGTGACATGAAAAGGACATGTCACACCGTATGCGCACATTAAGTGTAGCCACAATTTATCAAGCCGCATAAATCTAAATCGAGTCTGGGTCGCATCAAAAAGTCAAAAAGCTAATTTGCATTTAAAAGGACCCGAAAGGGACGCCACAACAATGCTGCCATGCCAAAGGATACTCGAATCGAGTCAGCCATATATTCAATTTAATAAGCCAAGATAAATGAAGGCAGACCTGGGCTAAGCAGACTGAGACGGCTCCCGACTTGTATCCAGACGTATCCTTCCTTATTTGCATAGTTTTCGCTGGATCCCTGGACACTTCCGTCCTTCCTCCGGCAGTCCGTCAATATGCCACATGTGCACACTTGGTGTGCACTTCATCAAATCGCCTTCGTTCTGGTCCTGCTCCTGTTTCAGCTGGCTGATCCTTGTCCCCAGTCGATAAGCGAGCTGTGGCCAAGTTGAATTCGGTTTAATTTACAGGGAAAATGGGAAAAGTTAAATTACTTTTGCTTATTTAGGTTTAGTTTTTGCAAGATATATTTATTTTCTCTCCTAAATCAGAGAATAACTATGTTGTAGATATTATTGAGTAGATAATATTAATTTTTTTGGGGCTAGATTTAATAAATATATATATACTAGAAATATTTTTTTGAATTTATTAAATAATAAAAAATACTTCCTTGTCTCAAGCTAATTCCCTCACCAAAGACAACCTCTGTTCACTTCCCCAATGTCTCCCTGGAGTCGGCAAAATTAGCCCATAATCAAATAAGTTAACGAGGAGTAACCAAACTGACAATTGGCGCATATAATTGCAGTTTGCTCCGTCTGTGCACCGCAAATACAACAAATCAACAATCAGCAAATTTTCAAACCTAATTACATCATTGAGTCCCGGGTAGCCCCCAAGCCGAAGGACCTTCCTGGAAATCCCAGTCCTGCGGTCGCAGTTTGAATCCATCGGAGCGTGTCGCCAAATGGCAGCCAATAGAGCAGAAAGCACAGCTCAAGTGGCCACTGGACGATGGGCACTCGCTGGAGCGCAGGACTTTCGAGTCCTGTGACCCTAAGAAAATCAGTGAGGCATAAACTCATTTTCGTAGGCGTTGCCCAAGACGGAATTGAGTCACTTTCGGAAGCGCTAGACAATTTGATTTTTCAATTGCTGCTAATTAGGCTCGAAAGTCTCTATACATAGTATTGACAACTTGTCACAGGCAGGGAGGAGTCCGTCAATTTTAATAGTTAATGGCAGAAGATAATCGATGACGAGGAAAGGGAAAATTGGCTTTACTTGGGGATGATTTTATCTAGTTAAAAAAAAAATTACCCTGATTAGTCTAACTCTGCTTTCCCCATTCACATATAATTAATTTTCCCTTTTCAGGAAGCTTTCCTAAACGCTCCTGAACTCTCCGCATTTTTCTGACACCCCTTTTAGCTCTCAGCACAAAAGGCCCCAGCCTAGTAGAAGCCTATTAGCAACTTTATTCTGCCATGCCATTGCACCTTGCTGTCAATGGTTCCTTTTTTTTTTTTTTAGCTTAATACTTTTTCAGCACTTTTATGGAGAGCTGGCTTTTCCTCCGCCTTTGTTTTGGCTAAAAGCGTGCAAAAGTCCGTGCGAATGACAGCTGTCAGTGGCGCTTTTGCAATCAACGAGTGCCTGTCAAACTGACAGCCTGTTGCTCGACTCTGCTCCGATTTTCCGGAGCCTTTCGCCCCCGAGGCGCTTTCCATTTGTTTCAGTTTCAGTTCAACTTTTTCTTGCCTTCGCCTCGACTTGGCACTGCCACTTTTCCACGTGTTTTTTTCTTCGCACATACGGTCAGACGCCTACGCACAATAGGGGGTTGTGGGTTGGAAATGGCAGGGCAGGCAAGGGACTTCACGGGGCCCCATTGCTATTTTCCCCGCCAAGTGCAAAATGCAACAAATGTCATTAAAAACGTGACATAAAAATATATTTTATGCTTTCACATCCACATCTCGGTTGCACTTCTCATCCCGCGTTTATTTGATTTTATGCTGCAGCGGAAAAGTTTCCTCATCCGCTGGCCTTCCCTTCCTCCGACGCTCTGCTCATTTTATGCTGCATCGCATCGCGGATATAAAATAAAAACAAGAAAGATGGGTAAGTTTTATGATGACTGAGGAATACCCTATGAATACCTTGATATTTTTATTAAAATTAAATTAGTTTGGTATGAAAATAGTAGTATTTTTGATATATATTTTCAGCCTTTTCCTGTCTTTAATCAAAGGAAAATATTTATTATATTTGTAGTTCATAATTTTTATTCACTGCTTCTGTAAATATTTTTTTTTTATGTTAAAATCTACATTTCAAGTATTTCTAACCCAAATAATAAAACGTATAAATTGTGGTTTTAAAATATTCTGACTGCTTAAGAATTCCTAATTTTATAAGACATCTAAAAAATAGTTTCGTAATCATTTTATTAAATTTCCTTTAGTTAAAACAAACCTCTGAACCAATTATACCATATATACCCCAAACACCACTCTCTTTCTCTGAAAAAAATAGAAAGAAACGCAGAATGGCATTTCGCATGCGTTTTCGAGATTGCGAATGAGGAGGAACTCTGAAGGTTGAGGCGGCTGATGAGAATGGGAACGAGGTTGAGGTTACTCGCCACCGAGGTTGAATGACCTAGGACAATAGATTTATGCTTGGGGTAGTTGTGTTCCATCTTGATTCCGATGCCAACTGCCCGCTGTGCTGATTAAGGGCGTTTTGCCATCTTAAAGAAGGGTTATTACGGGCCACGGCAGTGTGGGACTGTCCCGTTTCGAAGGCTTCGTTAAAGTCGGGGCAGACTGTAGTGCCAGGGACCAATTTCCAGGCAATTTGCAAGCAATTTGATGGGCCAACCTGGTGCACCGAGTCCTCCTAATGAGCCCAGGAAATTCGCATGTAACAATGCCCCAAAGTGAAATGCCAAAAAGGGAACGGAATCGACACAACGTCTGCCAAACGTCTTTCGGTCTGCTAACCGTACCTCGTACCCGTATTCCCAAAAGCACATTAAGGCCAAGACGAGCACAGAGAGCTGCAATTTGAGTCTCTCTCTCTCTGTGTGTGCATATTAAATATAACACAAAATGCATATTAAATGGCATAAGCCACAAGCGGCGAAAGGTGCAGTTTGGCCAGAATCCTCCGGGATGGCTTAGCTACTAAAACCTTTAAGACTTGACGGAAACGCAACGGTGTTGTAAAATTTTACAAGTCAACTATTTCGGTGGTTTTCCGTTTTTCATTTCCCGGAAAATGGGATACGTGAGCTGCTGTCGAGTCAAGTCGAGTTAGTTGAGCTGAGTTCAGTTCAGTTTATGAACCCCCAAGGATCCCTGGCTTAAGATGATATCCCTTTGCGTATCGAGTGGATTAACTTTTTTAACTGATATCCCGGAGACTTATATGGGGACTTTAAAGTCACTTCAGGGAAGGTAAATGGAAATTAATTGAATTTTCTTTTTGATTTAAGGCACTGGTAAAAATTATCTAAAGTGTTTCAAGGATATTTCGAATATAAATATTATAAATATCAAATAGTACACAATTTATGAATATATTTTATTAAATAGAATACAAAGAATGTGTACTAAATGGTAGATAAATTATTGAGTGTTTAAATATTATAAATAAATTCATCAAAATTTTGGAAATTTATATTAGAGCCTCCAAAAAATTCTTTCATCTAAGATTTTAATCTTAGGTTTTTCCATTTTCCCTATGTGTAATCACAAACGAACTTTTCGGCCTTTTTGCGGCTTATCAGTCTGAGGACTCGCCGTCAGTCGCCTCTGATTGCACTTGCAGCTCATTAAAATCGAAGTCTCAGTCTCATTTGGCCGAATCAAGGAAAAACGCATTAAAAAGGACCTACCAGGACACACAGGCGGCGCTGACAAAAGCACTGCAAAGGGGCTTGGGGTTGGTGGTGGGGAGAAAAGTGCACTTTACACATTTGTGCGTAATGATTTTCCATTAACGTAAATTTGAATTAACATCGAAGTGGCATCAGTGGCAGTGCAAACGTAATTACAACACGTCCTGCAACCCAACCAAAAATCTCCTACACCGGCAGCAGAGCAGGCAGATTCATTTGATAAATGCCAAATGACATTAACTGCATAAACCTGTGAATCCTGTAGCATTCAAATGGCGGATGGGCTGGAGGAGAGCCTCCTGGCAGAGCCTGCTGTTTATGGTAATTATTTATTTGCCACAGCCGTTGCCATTTTGTTGGACTTTTCATCATCGGCCATTAACATAAAATTTTATGTTTATGTCACTGTTCTTTTTCGGTTGTCACGTTGTTGGCTTCGCCACTGTTATTGCTTTGTCTGTTTTGCATTGCATTTCCGAAAATGTCGAAGGATAATGGGAGTGTGTAAATGGGTGTTGGTGGAGATGTAAGTTGGAGTACGCTTAATATTTGTAAATAAGCCAAAGCTAGCAATCCCTAATTGAAATCGTATACTTATTCATGATTAAAGCCCTTCCAATTCCACTTCCTTAAACTTAAATGAAAACCTCAAGCCTTTCACTCCCTAAACGAATTTCCTCTGCCATTTTCCGCAATTAAACTCAAACAACCTGGATAAGTTCCTAATGCTGAAAGCTGGTAGAGTCCTCTTCCGCCGTGTTCTGGCTTTCTTTAAATAAAATCCACACCGTCTAATTAAACAAAAGCTCGAAAAGTCGAGGTGTAACCAGCATAAATGAACATTAACTTGAAAATAATAAAAGTGAAGTAGCTGCTGGCAGGGAAGACACCTTGCCTTGCCCTGTCTCGAATTTCATGGCATAATAAATGGCTCGCAGACCGATGCGAAAAACTTTTCCCTATCCCTCGTCCTGATGAAGTAATGAAAGCGCTGAAGAAAAATTACAATTCACGAGCGCAGCGCGCAGTTATGAACTTTTTCACGGTGCTAAATAATGCACACGAAAGTGCTCAGCCAGTCAGGGGTTAAGACGGAGAGGAGCTCGGGCAGTGGTTCTTCATTAACTCCGCCAGTGCCGCCAGATGATGATGATGAATTTTGTATAAAATGCTTAAATACCTGCAATTTAACTTTTGTCGGGTGTCGTCCATCTCCCCATGCCTCCGGGAGGAAGAATGGGGTTTCGGAGGGAGTCCTTCTCACTCAGGACATTTCAATATGCAGCTTCGCGTGCTTCTTTTAATTTAAATTGACTTCTCTGGGGAAGGACACGGCAATTCCCAGCTGATTTTTTTCGGCACTCGCCTGTCGGGTCAGAAACTAATCAAAAAGCTATAAAAACTTTGTGTGTTCCGGTAACAAATTGGGAAGATTTTAGAGCGGTCTTTGAGGACACAAAAAAGAGTGCGAGAGTGGGTTCTGTTAAAAGATAATTAATACCTAAAAATCATACGAATCTTAAAGATATTTGTATGTATTTATTTTGTATTGAAAATGTTCTGTTATTAAGATCTAGGTTTTAGATGAAAAAAGATTTTGTATACTATTAGTAAGAACCTTAAACTGTTTATTTTTTTTAAATAATTAAAATTAGATTTCACTAAATTTATATGGGATTAACTCCGACTATTATTCCAATTTCCTTTTTGTATGTATGGTTAACAGGTAGAGTATATTCAATTATAATACAACCTACACATATATTTATATTTACATAATTTCCTTATATACATTTTTTAGATATAATTAATTTGCTAATTAAATTTATAACTTCAATATACATATTTACTTATCGTACTTTCTTCCTCTTATATCTTAAAATAATTACAATAAATCCTTCTCCATTTTCGCGGCTACTTGCTTTAAGTTTAAATATCCTTTCAGTTCTGCACATTACAGCAAACTGTCATTGCAATTGTGCATACAAGTACACATAATTAATTAAGGACCTGACACATACCGCCCCCGGCAGCCACCTCCCCCAGCCCAACCCACACTCCCACCATTGTCCTTTTCTTCGCGAAGTCATCATCATTCTTTCTCCATCCCCGTGCTAACTGAAATGTCAAAAATGCAAGTGACAAGTGTGAAAAAAGGACGAGCTGAAGAAAAACAAAAGCCAAATGCGGACCCACACACATGGCCAAAGGGAGGGTGGCTGTGTGCTGGCTTTTCCGGCAGGAAGAGGGGCCTTCCATTTTCCACATTCTGAGGGGGGTGCCCTTTTTAAGCCATTGTCTGCTTGAAGACGCTGCGCGTTCGTGCAAAGCTGAATAAATTGAAATTTTAAAATGTATGAAATTAATTTTTGGCGTCGTCCGTCGGTGACTGGGCTAAAAGGTTCACTCCGACGCCTCGGCCTCGGCGATGATATCACATGATTATTTATCTTTTACGCACACTTACACCCATATGCAAAGGACGTGGGTCCTGGGCCTGACACTTGCCAACACACTTTGTCAAGTTTTTAGTATGTTGTCAGCATTCCCCACTCCCCTGAGTTCAGTCTGCGTTTTTGTCTTAGCCCTTTTAAGCCATTTGTCAAACACTTGGCATGACGTCATGTGTGGGGGAGTTTTTCGCAGATTTCCTTGGGTATTTACAGCTCCGATTTGGGCGGTACACTGCCTCGGTTGTGTTGCAAAAATTTACATATAGATTAGCAACAGGACAGAGTGCAGAGAGAGACACGAACGGACACTTGATGTGAGCCTTGAATGCACTCTACTCGGCCCTCAGTCGATTTCGATGATGATGATGATGTCTGCAATGCATAAGTGGAAATCATTAAGTGGCCCGGCCACATCTTGTAAACCGGTGCGTAATCCTGCAGGACCAATAAAACCATAGCACACACTCAGAAAAAATATTTTTAAGCTCACAAAACTTAAGAAAAATTTTAAAAACTAAAAACAAAAAAATATATGAGAACTGCAGCAGCAATAAAAGCACACTAACTATTGAGAATGATTTATGATATTTATATTTATATTTAAATTTGTATTGAATGTTTTTGCTGTTTTTTTAATTAAATTAAAAAACCTTAACATATATTGGATTTACAAATTTAAGCTTTAGTTAATAATACCTTAAACTCTTAAGTTTTTCCCAGTGCCTGGTCAATTGTTTACAGAACCGAACTCGCAGCTCGGCATTGTTGCCATTTCCGTTCGCTTCTCTCCATGGAGCCCATTGTCCATGGCCTGGAAATCCCCTGACAACACTTTGGCCCTTTCACATTGTGCAAAAAGAAAATTTCTGCGAGCAATCCTTGAACAATGCCTGAAATAATTGCACAGACCGGACTGCAGAGTGTAGTGGCGAGGAGAGTAGAGCCGAGGTTCTTCCAGGGGGGACATAATGACGGGCCGCTGGATATTGGCCGATGATGGGCATTAAAACGCGTATGATGAGGCTTAAGTAGTCACACACACACACTGAAATTCTTTAGGTATGTTGTGTCCTGGAAAAGGACTCGTTCTCGGTGGGGTTTAAGTGATGCTAACATATTGTCCATACGTGCACATGCGTTAGCCTAGGGGAGAGTTTCCTCCGAGAGATGATATTTCTTGGCAGTGATTACAGTGATTGCATATTGCAAAATGAAAGTCTGTTGCGGAAATTATAAATAATGTTGCGGGAGGGAAAGGGCCAGCCAGAGTGATTCACGGCCGATGGGCAAGGTGAATGCGGAATTAATTTATTAACATCTGTCGTAATATTCTCCAGGGGAAAGGTATAGTTACACATCCTTGAATAAGGGGATTGTTTAAAGGAAACATTAATAAGCTGGTATAATAATCGCAATTAATTATTGGTAATTGATATTTATATTATCCCTAATCTTACTATTCTTCCGTAACCCAAGCTCCTATAAATATTTTACCAAACATAAAATTTAAGGACCTTTCGCCTCATTAGCTCCCCATCGCCGACTGACAAAAAGTTCCCGCATTTATGCTAACTTTGAAGCTCCGCACGCACCGTCCCTCCCAGTTGGGCAAATCGATATCCTGCGGCCTTGAGCTTGACATTTATATATACCAAAAGGGAGGCAAAGAGCACGTGCTGTCAACTGTGTCAAGAGGAGCACACGCCCAACGGCCACCCACAATTTCTTCAGAGGAGCCGCGCTCCCTAAACGAGCTCCAGTTCGAGTCAAGGTCGCACGCACAAAGTGGGAGAGGAAAAGCCGGCCGGCATGACCTTGGAATTGAGCGGGGAAAAAACTGTTGCCGGTAGGAGCCGGAGACTGTCGGAGGAGCACCCACAAATGGCAGCCCCTTGGCCTTGGCGGTGGCCTTGAAACTTTGTTAGAGCTCCCCCAGCAAAAATGTAACATCGGGGAAGGAAATAAGCTCAATTGGCATTCTCCATCCTGCACCCCGGGAATCTTTTTCTAAAATGTTAAAACGTTGCCACTTTAATGACATTTATTGAGCTTGAGAATCATGGGTGTAGGAAAAAGGGAATAAATGTACTAATACAGAGTTTGAAATATAAAATATGTATTAAGTAAAGATTTTATTAGGGAATAAATAAAATTTGACATGGAAAATAAACTTTTTGTTTAATCTTTATAGTAGGAACTCCTACTTTAATGTTCAATTTATAAAATTTTAGTTTAGGAATTATTGGTTCATGTTCTAAATGGCATTATTTAATTATAATTATTATAAAGTAGTTAATAGTTTAATTTTTGTCAGTTCTTGGTTTATTCTTTTAAAGAATATAATTTCATAACCGAGTTCTTACTCATTCCTTTACGCATATCCCCTTTTACTAGGTTACTTAATTTCCCCGCCGCTGTTCCCTTTGACTTTGCAACTATCCCGGAACAGCTTATCATAATGGATGAGCTCCAGTCCCCATAGAAAAATGGGGGAGCTGGGAAACGCACAATCCAACACACACTTCCAAGGTTAAAATTGTCGTCAGCAGAAAATGTTTGCAGGAGCAGGAACTGATTGTGTTTGAAGGTCAAGCCATTTGAGCTCCTTGGGGGTGGTCAAGTTTAAGGTTACCATGGGGGGAATATTCAAGGACCATATTGCAGGGCTTCAAGTTTAAGGATTTAGTTTGCATGGGTTTTGAAGTTGAAGGAGGTTTCTACAGAAAGCAGGTTAGTGGTTGAAGGAGGATCTAAGTTGAAGGAGGGTCTAAGTTGAAGGAGGGTCTAAGTTGAAGGAGGATCTTAATAGTTGAAGGAAAGTCACACAAGCGTTTCCGGGTTGGGGATTTTCGAAAACTTTGAATTTTTAAAGGAAATAACAGTTACCAAATATAAAAAATATACTTAAATAATTGTACTATTAATATAAATATAAAATATAAATATATAAATATTCTTAAATAATTATAAGTCAAAGAAACTATATACATCTGATATTGTGCTATTTATAACTAATATATTCTGCCCTAAAAATCCATCGTAGCTTATATTAAAAACAAAAATTGGTTGTAGAACTAAGAGATAAAATATATAAAATTAAACAGAATTTTTTCAATTAATTTTCTTTAGAAAGTAGATCCCCATAAATCAGTTTCAATGCAACCCAATCTAAAAACCCCTAACAAACAATTGTTGATTCATTCGCCGAGTAATCCATAGAAAAATCTAACCAAAACTTATTTCGAATTTCGAAACACACACAACTTCCCCTTACTGGTAAAAGACACAGCTATTTCTAGTGAAACCAGGCGAGCCCCTGAATTTCGAAATGGATTCCATATCACCCCTCGAAAGGCCAACTCCCAGAGAGCTTACGTAGCATTTGACGTAAGGCAGCTACGTAAGTGTTCTTTTCCCCAATTTCCCACTCATTTTCCGGCGCTCTCTCTCATTTTCTCTCGGGGTCTCTGCCACATTTCCCTCCCCCTTTGTGCGTCCGCAAAGTAAAGGTAACAAAGGCAGCCGCGTTCCTTGGGGTGGCAACTGGTGGCAAGGGTGGCAGCCCTCGGTCGGCGGTGTGAGTCCCTGTGGTTGGTGGTTCAATTGGTTGGTTGTTGGCATAAACAAAGCACACACACTCCTCTGGGGGAGGTGGTGGTACTAGGGTGGGCCGCGAGAGAGCAGAATCGCTTCCTGCAGGAAGCCAGAGAGAGCGAGCGATTTTATAAATGTGACTGCGGCAAGGATATCTGCAGTCAGTCCACGCCGAAACCTCGAACAGAGAACATTGAATAATAAGCGGAAGCGAAAAAAGCCAGAGCCAGAAAAGTTCGTCAAATGCGACAAGTTTTCCTCGTACGTTTTCCCGCCAAATGAGTCAGAAAAATTATCCAAGTGCTTGAAACGAAAAGAAAAGACTTACAAACTATAAAGTGCACGCAGTGAAGCAGCCATAATTTAAAAACAATTTATGAACAAATATATATTTAAAAACAAAATAAATATATTTTGTTTAAAATCCTAAAAAATCATCGAGGTTTATATTTTTTATAAAATTAAACACCGCAATGGCCATTGCCTACTTCATACCCGATCAGGCCCAACTATTGGCCAGAAGTTATCCGCAAAATGCCCAACAGGCATCCACCAGCCAAAGGACACCATCTGCCGCCACAACTGCTCAACAGCCAGGACAACAACAGGCACCACAGCAACCTTCGCAGCAGCAACAGCAGCGGCAGCCACCTCGTCCTCAGTTCCGTGCCAACATCTCCGTGCCCCTGGGAAGGCAGCAGGGATCCATGACCATGTCGGAGTTCGGCTGCTGGGATCTCCTCGCCCAGATCTTCTGCTATGCGCTGAGAATCTACAGCTACAACTCCAGCCAGCGACGGCCGACGGTCATCCAAATATCCTTCGAAATCAGCGGCGGCAGTCAAGACAACGAGGACCCGGACTTCGAGGACGATGTGACCGATGCCCCCTCGAAGGATAACTAAATTTGGTTCCCATTTTTTCACCTGGGTGGAGAGAGATAGAGAATCAATGGGATTCTCTGGGGAAGGCAGGCTCAATCAAAGCGCATTGTGATTTCTTTTTTGGGTATGGACACATGAGGAGGGAAGAGTTTTTGTAATAAAAAATGGATATTTCCGCAACTATAAAAAAGAAAAATATTTTTAAACTATTTTTGAGACGGAGAGAGAGGCAGAGGAAAATTCAAAATTTGTCATCGATTTGCTGAAAGTGATATTTGACTGTTGGTTACTTATTTTGATGCCGTTTTCAGTTCGAGAAAAATGATTTATTTGGCGAGCAAGCAAGCAAAGGTTTCCCGGTTGGTTCAACTACATATTTCCATACATTATTTTTGAAGGGCAAGAAATAAACAAATTAAGATGTGTAAAATTATCATAAACCTAATCAGTGTCTATACATATGGGTAAAACCACCAGTAACGTACTAAACTTAAACCTAATTGTCAAATTTTTGCATTTCAACTACTTAAATATATATAGAATTGTAACTAAAGAATTCACAACTACAATACAGAACCAACAAAATAAACAAAGAACAACAAAGACAACAACTCAATTGTACAAAATAGATTCTAAGCAGACAGCAAATTTTATATGTTTACAAAAATAAAAAATAAAAACGAAAGAGAAAATACAAAAAATACAATGTCAATAATCTAGCTACAAAATAAAAGGAAATACAAAGAACCGCCGAACCGAAAAAATAAGAAAATTAATTGAGAACCACAATTAAACAAAAAACAAAACACATTTAAGCAATTTTGATACAATTACGAAAAACTAAAAAGGTCGAAATATATTTTACAATTATTATTGATTTTAGCTAAATTCAAAATATATTATTTCCCTTTTTGGCATTGCAAATTAAACAAAACAAAAATATATATTTAAATTAATCAAATGTAAAGAGTTAGCATTTGTAAGCAATGAAACATTTTATAAGACAAACAAGCGAAAAAAATAAATACAATTTTATAAAAAACATATTTATATATGTGCGTTTACCTTTATTATTTTATTTTCCAGAAAACAAATAATTTTGGAAATTCGAGGGCTATAAGTATAAATAACATTTCAGCTTACTGGAAAAATAAATCTGTTTACTAGAAGAAATTTCATGAGAGAAAAGCATTTATTTTTACGTTACAAAATATTTTTGATGAAAATAAGCCTTTTAAAAATATTATTTATTATATACATATATTAATATTTGTGTAATTCAACATTTAAAGAGTAAGCTTATTTAATTTCTATTCAATTTAAAAAAAAGTTTACAATTAAAAATAAATAAAGTGACTCCTAGCACAGATACATATTTGTTGGAGACAAATTGATATAGACAAATATCGTTAGTTAAATAATTAATAACACCTTTTAAAAAGGGCTAGATATTACGCCAAGAAAATATATTTTTTACTCAATCCTTTGAAGTCAACCACTACTTCACTAAACCCCTTAACTCCAACCTCGCTTAACCCTTTGAGCAACGAAATGACACAGGACAAACCATTCAGCCAGGAGGAAGCAGACATTTACCGATCTTTATCGTGAAAACCAATATGTCACCTTGAAAGGGAAAAACAGTTTTTGGTTAAACGCAGACAGGGCTGGGAATTTTCCCGTTGTGTCATGCCGGGCACACTCCGCGGCGAAAGGGTTAAAAACCAAAGGTTATGCCTAACCGCAGATCTCAGCCTGTGCCCGCAAATGTCCAAGTCACCGGGGTCAGAAGTGAAGGGGGTGTACCCTTTTTAACGCACCCGAGAACCCATTTAACCCCAGGAGTGAGAGAAAAAAAGTGTAACATCTGTGGCTGCGAGCGATCAGCGGCGCCCGATAAGTTCGCCAGTCAAATAATAATTATGCAAACATTTCGGGCCGCTAATTTGCCGCCTATCTTAATTTAAATCGCTCAAAAGCGCACTGGAACCAGCGAACAAAAAATTGTTTAATTGTCGTGACATGACAATAAGCGACCTGGAAATTAGGGTCCTTTTGCTCTCCTGTTTTTTGTTTATTTTTTTTTTCGCGTGTGTTCCTCGTGTGGCTTGATTTTTTGGCGATGATAAGCGAGGGGAAAATTATAGGGTATGCAAATGCTCTTATATAGTGTTGGTCGCGTGTGCTGGATCAAGTTTTCGGTCGCCTTTTTTTTCTGGAATTTATTTTTAGCGCCTGCAATTAAAACTGGCCAGAGAGACAGTTTATGATAACATATTTCTAGTTAATTTGCTTAATTTAGTGGGACATATGTTGATTGGGTAAAGAGAGGTGGAAATTGGAAAGGGTTTTGTCTGTTTCCTATAAAAGGAGGTTGAATGAAGAAGTTATCCCGGAAGGAATGCCTGTCCTGCTTCTATTATTTTTCAGAAGAAAAGATTTCTTGTTACCCAAGCAGGCATGTTTAAAAAAAGAAATAAATGACATTTATCAATAAAAGAGGAGACTCAAAATTTTTAGGTATGAGCTAAATACTTGATTGGCTTCATAAGACCAAGAAGCCCAAAGGAGAATTCAATCTGGTAATCATTATGACCAACTCGGATAGTAACGAGGACTATAGCGATTCCCTAAACGAAGAGCAGGATGAAGAGGAAAGCAATATCCTGAATTCAATCAAAGGCGTTGAGGATGCCTACAGGCCGAAGAGCTCCCAAGAAATGAGCGTACCCGATGCGAGCGGAAGCCCCAAATCGGAGGAGGATAACCAGGGCACTTCTACACCAAAATCGGAGGACAAAAAGTCGGAATCGGATTCGGATAGTGATTACGCTAGTTTCCTGAAGCACACCAGTGTCCGTTAGTGAGTTTTTGTATTTTTCTATAATTTCTAAAAGTTACTTTCTTGATCTGTGTCCTCTTAAGCTCTCATTATCGCATAGACTCGGGTGAAGTACGGCAGCAAAAGGGACAGACGATGGATTATCGAGATTACAGCTATAGTCAGTGTGAGTAGAATATAATATTTAAGAAGTTCAAAAATATTTTAATCCCTCCAACATAGATCCCGTTAATGGCTGGCAATCCTCGGGCAGAAATGGGCAGGATTTTGCTACAGGAGCTCCGTGCGGACAAGGTCAGATGGAGTCCCCATCCTACGCGTCACAGGAAATGCCTGAAAATGACAACTACTACAGCTATGGACAGCCCCTGCCGGAGGCCAACTCAGCTTCGGATGAGACCATCGTCAATCAACCCAGTGCGACAACTTCCGCGGCCTCCGAAGATCCCAGATGCTCCATGCATTCCTGCAACTATTGCTGTCCGATGAGACAACCTGGCCAGGCATCCGGCTGGGGAAATCCTAATCAGGAGCACCTTATGCACATGCCCATGCCCCTGGGGATAGATCCGAATACGGGCTATCCCATCTACAGTTACGGAAGCTATCCCGGCACTGGAATGTACTCCATGCCAGCCATGCAAATGAATCAAACTCAAAGGGGAGGCGGTGGACATCACAACGGGCAAATGAGCAGTACTCCGAGTTCTGGAGCGCCATCATCGTCATCATCAGCATCCATGGAAAGTGGCAGCCCATCCCTGGCTGGCGGATCAAATCAGAATCAGAATCCAAACAGCTTCGATATGGAAGCATTCATGCAAAAGTACCAACAAAGTCTACAGCAATGTTATGCCACAGCCCAACAAGGTATTCAACAATCATTCAACAATCGTTCACCAATCGTTCACCAATCTTCGAATAAATTCTAAAAAATTACTCTCCAAAATGTAGGATTACAACAATCCTTTGCGAATGCGAATGCTCAATCATATTTCAACAACTCCTCGCAGGGCAATCAGCAGCAGCAGTATTATGCCAATTCCAATCCAGGTATGTAAAAACGATTCCTCAAAATCCAAATTCCAAAAAATTCCTCACCAACCTTGTAGGTCCTCAACAAATGTTTACCAGCTCTAATCAAGGTAAGCAAAAGTTTTAATTAACATAATTCTAAAACTATTTTTTACCCTTTTTATTCAAGCATCTCCACAATATTATGACAACTCCAATCAAGGTAATCAATTATCATTATTATTTATATTTTATTATTAATATTATTTAAAATTTATATTCTATTATTAATATTATTTAAAATGATAGAAGCCCAACCATCTTTAGCTTATCAAGGCATGCCACAGACTTTTAGCTCTCCTCTAGGTGCTCAGCCATTTTATACCAGTTCTAGTCTAGGTATGCGAATAATTATTAAATTAATTTAATTTAATTAAATATAACGAACTCCACTTAAGGTGCCCAACATTACTTGCCCCCTTCAATGCCCATGCCTGCCTCGAATTTCTTTGGAAACAACACTAGCTTCATCAGCGATACTTTGCACACACAGACCGTGTATTCGTCTGATTACAAATCGTTTGCCAATGAAGGGAATCATTTCAACCACTTTCCCAATGGCATAGACATTGGCTTGGCCCCCGAATCCTGTCCCGGCTACGGACCAGCTGGATCTCCTGTCCTGGCCGAGATGAGCGCCGGTGGTCAAGTCTATGGCATGGGCGGTGGCTGTGAAATGAACATGAACTCCTATCCTCTCAGTCAAATGAGGTAAAAGGTTTACTAATTAATAATAAATAAAATATTTACCCTTTTATATTTTACAGTTACTCAAGTCCTTATTCCTACGAGATGCCTTCATCATCTGCAGGCTATCATCCTGGCTCTGGCCCAAAAATGCCAGCTTCACATGGTGGAATTCCAAGTAAGTGGGAAATGAGTTCTTAAAAAAATGTTTGTAATAACTATTTAAAATTCACAGTGTAAGCTGAGTGAGTAAGAACCGAATCCTGATTTGTGGAAGTGTATACACCTTGAATAAATCCTGACTTGATTATTAAAAATTACATTTTATTAGTACTTTTTCTATATTTTTCTCTTTTAGGTATAAGTTAAAAGGTTCAGGCTTTCATGTCGTTCTTATTCTCTTGAATTCCTCCACTCATAGCCATTAACCCCTCCTGGTAATGACTCACAATAGACCGTGTTCAACCCAGCCAAAGCCTGAACTTCGCACGGCATGCACTTTAAGTCAAAGCTAATTACAGTGAGCTAGTCTATTGATTTTAGCAGTAAAGTACACTAACCCGTGAAGGAACCCTCGCATAGAACAAACAAGCGGCGACATCAGTGACCCAGTTTTCGTGCAAAAACTAAGGCGGAAAAATGGGAAAGTGGAAAAGCAGAAAGGGGCCAGGCAAACAACGCCCCCGAATGCGAAAAGGCTGAATGTGGAGCGAAAGTGAAACGCAATATGACCACAAACGAAGCCAGGTTCTTGGCAGGGAATGTTACTATCCGTATCTGTATCCAGTCTGTCCAGGAAGAGGGCCAAATCAAATATCAAAGTGCCGACAAAGAAAGCTCTGGCCGGTTAATTGTTTGATGTTAAATACCAAGGAAAAATGAAGTTAGGCAAAGCCCACCATTGACATTTACTGTTCATTAATCTCATGATTCATCCGCAGTTGAATAAAATCTAAACTATTTCCCGCCGAAAGTAGAAAAAATAACGAGTGTCAACACCCACAAAACCACGGGCGGTTGTCTAGGACCCGCAAACAACACGCGAATGAAAGAATTTCCCAATGATTTATTTTTACGAGGCAACACCTTAAATTTGGGAAAAAAGATCGGTCTTGCGTTCGTAACTCCTTCAGTCTCCGAATATGATTAATGGCCCCACAAATCGAAATTTGTTTCCGAGCAGCGGTTGCGCTTCATTATCAGCGTTTTGGCCAGTGACCATCAGCGGCAGTCAATTACCGGTCGACAGTTGAGTTTCTGTTTTATGATTCTACCTACCAATCAGCCTCACATTGGTCTGCACTGAAAGAAATCATGAAATTCAAAATATTTTTATATTTACTGATTGCTATCAAAGTTATTGAAGTAAGCTAATTTATGTAATAAACCCCAGTAAGTAAGCAAAACAATACACAAAATAAATTTAATTTTATTTAAATAATTTCTTTTAGTTCCTCTACATGTTTTGGGGTTTTAATAGAGTTTCTTAATTTTTCTCTGTGTTCTCCTCATCCTGATAGTCGGGTGTTGTTGTCAATGTCCTGCTGCGCTATTATTTGTCTTGTGTGCGAGACTCCGACTCGGTATAAATTGCTTTACGCCACTTTTGGGTCATTAACGAAATTGAAAATAGAGACGGACACAAGGAGTGTGTGGTGTGGTGTGTGTCTTAGTGGGGGAGATGATATGCATTGAGGAACTGGGAAAACGGAGACCACCGAGCTCCTATAAAATCAGTGCCACCTACTTTGGTAGTTGACCAACCATTAGACACCAACGGTGCCCAGACTGTCGGGAGTCCAAGGGGAACCTAAACTTCTCCCTGGGAGATGTGGAGCAGATGGTGGGTTTACCTACGATTTATCAGTTAGAGTGTTGGTAATGGATATTGGTTGAGTATACAAAGTAATGGAGGGTTGAAGAAAATATTCCCCAAAAACCTTTAACTTTGTATTTAATATTTTAAATATTTATTTTCTGATTATAAGTATCTAAAATCCTTATTACATAATAAAATTTCCAACAAATTATTGCCAGGAGATTCCTCTCCGTTCAACTAACCCTTTTCCAAGCCAACATCTCAATCTCAATGAGTTCGAGAGAGCGACGAATCTCACAAAGAACATTATCATTATCCCCGGCATGAGAAGGGCTCACTTCTGGCCCAGGGATAAATGTATATAATTTAATCGAGGGCACGACTTCAAGTAGGTACCGCGCTCGCCTTGTCCACGCAAGAAGACAATAAAAGGAGCGAAAAGGGAGAAATCAAAGCGTAACTAATTCGCCAGGGGCAGGACTTTCACCCAGGCAAGGAGAAAGGAGAGCAAAGGACACGGATTAAAAGGCACAGGCATGGGCACGCGACTTCTCAGCCAGAGTCCTTTTGTTTGGATCGAAAGCCGATTAGGCCCAGGGACGCACAGAGGCATTTGCACTTCATTATTATGAGTTATGATGGAACGCCGGCTGGTCAAGCTGGTCCACTCCACTCACAATTATGTGTATGAATGTCACCCCGGGCAATAGTTATTATTAGTTGCCTGCCATGCAAATCGATTTGTTGTCTCCACATCGATATATCTTTTGACATCCGAAGGGTGTGACCAATTGGCATCGGCCAACCGGACACGCGTCGCAATCAGATCAAAGGGAGGCCTCTCTCTATGCAAATGGCGGAATTCAATAAACGAGCTTGGACATAGGTCAATCGCTGCCACTTAGTCAAATGTCCAGTGGATGTCGAGTGCCTGCTTAGCCTGGGAACGCTTGAAGCGGATCGGAAATAGATTTGCAACGCTTCTCAAGGCTGGGAATTGGTGTCAGTCAAACTGGAGGAATGTTAATTAAGTTGTATATTGAACAGAAAATAAAATAACTGAAAGGGACTGGTATTGGTATTAATAGTTTTAATAATATTTAATAGCTAAGGAATAAGAAATTCGAAGTATACGAAATACATATATAAGGTTTGTAGTATTTTTTTGCAAAACGAAATATGTTCTATCTCATTTTTAAATTAAAAATCGATAATTATATGTATAGCTAACCCTTACGAAAACAATACTATAAAGGAAACGTTTAAAAATGTAATGTGTCTGAACTTAAAAAATTCATAGAACATTTATTGTTTTGTAAAGAATTACCTGACAAACTGTAAGTACGTTTTTCATGGGAAGACCCCTAATTATTTATTGATATTTTTCGTAATAAAACTCTTAGAAAAATCTCCTGTAAGAATGAGAAGGATTATCCCATTTATATTTTCCTTACCCTATCCTCCAACCTCCTTTCTCACGGCTATCAGCTTACAAAACACTTTTAACACACTTCCACTACATAAATTCACCCGAAACATGGCCAAAGGATACAGGAACCCTTTTGCTAAGTGGCAAACATCAAGGGTACCAAGCGGGGCGTTGCAAATGACGACAAATTACACACACCAACTGGCGGGCCCTGTGTCTTCGGCTGGGTATTTACAGGAAATTTGCAAACAATATTGAATTCGAAGCGATCAAAATAAAAATTAATCAATGCACTTAAAACTTTAAAAAACACACACAGGCATAAAGAAGCGAGCTCAATGACGTGGAAAAGGGGAAGGGACGGAGGGAAACCCTTTTTCTGTTTCCTTTTCCGTATTTTTTTGAGCAACCCCCTTGGGTGACTTTAAAGTGCTCGGAAGGGAACAACTCATAACTAATTTATAACTTATGACTGCACGGCCATGGACAATTTTCCATGCCACTACAAAGGAGAGCAAAAAGCCAAAATTTGACATGAGTAGCGGTCGCCATGTGTAACCCCTTCTCTGGATAAAAAAAGAGTCCTAAGAGCAAGCCGAGCCCCTTCAGCCGGGACATGTGAGTGTGCACATGTCAGCAAGCGAATTAATCGAAGAGAAATGATTTATTTAGCGCTCGGACAGACGGAACGGTGACCCTAGGAAAGGGTTACCAGATCCCATCTGAAGCAACCCCTCGCGGACCGAAGTTCGCACCCAAATCAAATTTAAACTGTTTTCAAAACTGCACCTCTCTCGGGCTCATTGATGGGCATTTATCGGTTTCGGTTCCGGGGGTTGGTCCTGCATTTTGGGTTTATTTTTATATTTTTCATTTTTTTTTCGCACAATATCAACTGCACTTTTTTATCCGTAAATTCACACTGCAATTTCGACTAATTTTCATTGAGGGATATTTATTGCATTTTGTTTTGAGCTGCTTCTTTCAAAATATTTATGACTTTGGGTTTTTTATGGCATTTCTCAGCGATTTGATTGATTCGAGTGGATCTAAGGATTACTGCTTTCAATTTGCTATGAATTTTCAGCAATTAATAAGCTAAATAAAAATAGAAGTACATAACATTATTTTCCCAAGTCTTTGTTAGTTGTGGGAATTTTTAAAAATGGGAGGAAAAAGATCTTTGGTTTATTACGGATATTTTTATTGGTATCATTTTCCATTATATTTCCTAAGCCTAATCCCAATTTTTATTACTGCAAAAGGTAAAAGAAATAGCTTTAATTTTTTTTTAGAATTATTTACGACTTCTTCAAGAATCCCACTAAGAATCTTTATCACAGAGACCCTTTTTAGAGCTGTCTCATTTTGAATCAGTTTTCTGTCAGTCCACCCTCGGCTGGGCAACCAGAAATCGTACTAAACATTTTGGAGTTAAATTTTTTAGCAGAAGAAAGCGGGAAAAATGTCCTACGCAAAGCTGGACCACAAGGCATTGCAGAACCTGAGGGACGTGGCCCACAAGCTGCGCATCCACTCGATCACCTCGACGCAGGCGGCCAAGTCCGGCCACCCGACGTCATGTGCCTCGCTGGCGGAGATCATGGCAGTGCTGTTCTTCCAGCAGATGCGCCTCAACCTCAAGCACCCGCGGGATCCGTCCAGTGACCGGCTGGTGCTATCGAAGGGCCATGCCGCGCCCATCCTGTACGCCGCCTGGGCGGAGGCGGGCCTCTTCCCAGTGGACGAGCTGCGTAATCTCCGCAAGGTGGACAGCGACCTGGAAGGGCATCCCACGCCTCGGCTGAGCTTTATCGACGTGGGCACCGGCTCCCTGGGACAGGGTCTCGCCATAGCCGCCGGCATGGCCTATGTGGGCAAGTATCTGGACAAGGCCGACTATCGCACCTACGTGATCCTGGGCGATGGCGAATCAGCCGAGGGAGCCGTCTGGGAATCGCTCCACTTTGCTACCCACTACTGCCTAGACAACCTGTGCGTGATCATCGACATAAACAAAATGTGCCCAGTGGATGCGGAGGCCGAATTGGAGAGCTACCGGGAGAGATTGGATGCCTTTGGTTTCAATGCCCTGAAGGTGAATGGCCACGACATCGATGAGCTGAACAAGGCCTTTCACAATGCGGCCAACACCAAGGGGAAGCCCACCGCAATCCTGGCCAAAACTATCAAGGGCAAGGACTTTCTCGCCGTCGAGGGTTTCGAGGAATTGCACGGACAGCCGTTGGGCAGGAAGGCAGAGGCGGCGATCAAGCATCTGCAGGTGAGTTCTGGAATATTAAGTATTAAGTAGTATTTAGTATCAAGTATTAAGTATTAATTACTTATATTCATTTTCAATTGAGAAATATTATCTAAAATCAGAAAAATATTCCCACAACCTCTTAAAAGATTAGTATACTATTTTTATGGAAATAGAAAAAACTAAAAGTCCTAAAAAGATTTTATAATTTTTACTTAGAAAAGTCGTATTTAGTATTAAGTATTAAGTATTTAAATTCATTTTCAATTGAGAATTTATTTCTATAATCAGAAAAATATTCCCATAAACTCTTAAGAGATAAAAATACTATATTTATGGAAATAGAAAAAACTAAAATTCTAGAACAGATTTTATAATTTTTACTAAGAAATAAAATTAAAAAAATTTAAAAAAATTAAATAAATTTCTAAAAAAAAAAAAAAAGGAAATGGCAGAGAAATTTTTGTACTAATGGAATTACCATAAACTAAAAGCTCCTTATATTGTTATATTCAAATATGGTTCATATATATAATTTTTCTCAATCCACAGATGATAATCTCCAATCCCAATGTGCGTTTATCGCCCAAAAAAATGCCCAAGTGTCGCAAGGTTCCCGAGGTGGATATCAGCAACATAATGCTATGCACTCCGCCCAATTACCGCCTGGGCGACTCGGTGGCCACCCGGCTGGCCTACGGCACAGCTCTGGCCAAGGTTGCAGCAGACAATCCGCGGGTAATTGCGCTCGACGCCGACACCAAGAACTCCACGCACGCGGACAAGATGCAGAATGCCTTTCCGGAACGCTTCATCGAGTGCTTTATAGCTCAGCAAAACCTAGTTGGTGTGGCGGTGGGTGCCACCTGTCGCCGTCGCACCGTGGCCTTCGTATCCACGTACGCCACCTTCCTTACGCGGGCCTTCGACCAGATCCGCATGGGCGCCATCTCGCACACGAATGTGAACTTCGCGGGCTCCCACTGCGGCTGCAGTGTTGGGGAGGACGGGCCCTCGCAGATGGGACTGGAGGATATAGCCATGTTTCGGAGCATACCGGGCAGCACGGTCTTCTATCCCACGGATGCGGTGAGCGCGGAGCGGGCCGTGGAGCTGGCGGCCAATACGAAGGGCGTGTGCTTCATCCGCACCACCTATCCGAGCACCACGGTCATCTACAACAACGACGAGGTGTTCGCCGTGGGCCTGGCCAAGGTGGTGCGCCAGAAGCCCTCGGACGAGGTGCTGCTGATCGGAGCCGGGGTCACCCTGTACGAGTGCCTGGCTGCCGCCGAGCGGCTGGAGGAGGACTGCATCACGGCCCGCGTGATCGATCCGTTCACGGTGAAGCCTCTGGATGTCCGCCTGATCTTGAAACATGGACAGCTGTGCAAGGGCAGGATCATCGTCGTGGAGGATCACTACCAGCAGGGTGGGCTGGGGGAGGCCGTGCTCAGTGGCCTGGCCGATCACCGGAACTTTGTGGTCAAGCATTTGTATGTGACCCATGTGCCGCGATCGGGTCCAGGCGCCGTCCTCCTCGACATGTTTGGTATCTCTTCCAGGAATATCTACAAGGCCGTCATGTCCATATTGAAGAAGTGAGAGCCGGGAGTTGGGGAAATGGAGTTTTATGAGAGGAGTTTCAGGTGGAGGTCAAAATCTTAAGTTTATTTGAAATTCCCATTGACCAAATTTTAATTGTAGACTGAGTAAACAAATTAATTTTTAAATTTTAACATTTTAAATATTCTTCCAAATTCAGAATGTAATTGTTTATTATATCAAATATATATGTATAAAGAGTTTATTAAATTTAATTTAAGAATTACATAACTTATTTTTTTAGAGTTTTCCCATTTTTTAAATTATTTTGTAACCTTTTTAACCCTTTTGGAGAGTGATCGCCCTCTATCCCATTGAAGCTAGCTCCGATTTGCGGCATTATCCTTGCTCTACCTGAACTAATAAGCGTGCAACGTGAAGTTCACAGAAAATATTGCATTTGGCGAAACTCAATTGGGTGGAACTAATTTTTGGGATTTTACAGGCAGACATGATCATTGACTGCGTCGGCGTTGGGTTCGCTTTCGATTTTGACATATTTATTTGGAGGTGACCCTTTTCCAGAGGCGCAACGAACTGCTGTCGCCCCCCTCTTGATGGTGATACATTTCTGTTTGTGGTGTTTACGACTTCCTTTTGTCTAGATGCAGGGTTTTAAAATATATATATTTTGCTTTCTCGAGAGGGTATATCAGTGTGGAATTCTGTTCAAATTGGAAATGGTAGATATAAAATATATAAATTTGAATATTGATTACTTTAACTTACCTAACTTTCACATATATTTCTTCAAAATGTTCCGATGTCCTTGGATAACTTTCCTTACTTTCATAAACATTTCAAAAATCACATACATTTATTTTAAATATTCCGATATCATCAAGTAACCTACAAATAAATATAAATTAAATTTATTTTTAACAAGAAAGCCTTGAACATTTTAAATAAAAATTCTGAAATAAGTATCCCTTAGTCGAATCCCTTCACTTTGCCTGTTATCTATCCTTCGCCTGACCAAAGGCTATTTAAAAATGATCCCTAATGACATCCGTTGCCGTTCGTCTAATGTGGCATTCATCCATTTAGTGTTCTGCCTCTGTGGCAGCCGAGGTCCATTTATTGTTTTTCGCTTCCTAATCAGTACATTATATTGTTTGTTTGGTTTTCGGGCCAAGAGGACAACAGGACAGCAGGATGTGAGTGAGTGTGCGGTTAAGGGTTGGCCAAGTGCCCAAATGTATCCCTTCCGATTCGATCAAAATTTACGATAAATGCTTTAAAAATTCTATACACCTCAAATGCACAATGGACGCTTACACATAGAGATAGCGTAGAAGTTTTTCACTTTACGTTAAGTGAGCATGGCTAACTAGATTGGTTAGAGATCATAAATTGAACAGAAATGAAAATAGATTAGATGACATCATATGTGGAGAGGCCTTTGTTCCCTCCACGCATGTGAAGGAGTTGCTGGATGTGTGATATGGGGGTAGATTTATGAAGGGAACCACTGCACCTGCTTGAAGGCCTGTCCTTCCTATTCATGAGAATATATACATATATCATTTAATGAGCAAAATCTGTGCCGAAAAATTTGTAAGCAATTATTTGCGGCGGAAAAGAGACCAAAAAACAATCATCAATCTCTGTCTGCTACTGTTAACAGCACATGCATTTAAATTAGACATTTAAGCCAGACCCCCGCTCCAAAATACACTCCCCCAATATTTAAATTGAAACAAGGGAGTTTTCTGAGCGAATATGCGACTGGAAATTTCCCTAGAATTATTTTTAGCAAATTTGAAATTTATTTTACATTTTATTTACTAACAAAAGTAAAAGATATTACTAGCTTTTTAATAAGGAATTTATATTGCAATCAACTTAATTAATTGACCCTATAAATAATATTTATTTTTATATTTTTGTGGTCATATTTCTTTATTCCTATTATATTTCTTTAAAAAAAATTACATATTTTCTTTAAGAAATTTAGTTACCATTACGTGATAAATTAAATAAAAATGGTAAAATATATTAACCAATAACCGCATACCCTCCAATCATGCTCCAAAAATAATGGGTGCAAAAGAGAAGTGTCAAAAGCAAAAGCTGAACAGGAGCTGTGCCCGGAAAATGCTTAATAGGATTTTTACAATTTTTACTATTTTCCTGCGGCAGCTACTGGTAACCAGTCAGGACTCCACCCTTTCCTGCTATTTCCTGTCTTTTTTTTAATTTTCCAAATATTTCGCCTTTTCACCGGATAGAAAAAGGTGTTAGAAAAATGCCAACAGAGCTCAGGCACCCCTGTGTGTCGCAATGGAAATTCTTTTACACTTTTGTTTTCCCTTTTCCTTGGCTGTTGTTACACACAGGATATGGTTATACTTATTCCTGTTGTTAGGGTTTCATGCACCGCATAACATTAAAATTCAGATTTTGATTGATCATTCTGGTTGAAGCGATTTAGAGAGTGAGTTCCGTGTAGGGATGTATTGAGTGAAAGGACTTTGACTGAAGGATGTGAGAAGATAGAATTTTTAAAGGTCCAAATGGGAACAGCGATATGAGTTTGCGGAGTTTGTTTAAAGCTTGTCTAACAAGGCTGTAAATAGCATTTTAAAAAGTGTAAAAAATGTATTTTTTATTATAAATATTTACAACAATTAAAAGATTTGAATGAAAAATCGGTCATATTTGGAAAACATTTATTTTAATTTTGTAAAGAAACATTCTGCTTAAATAATTTAAGTAAAGCTTTTATTATTATTATTTGAACCAGATATCGCATAGATTAAATTTATTTTTCTTTAAATTAGTTTTGTTTTCAAATCTTTCTATAACAGAATTTTTATAAAATATGCTTTGATCACAGAATTAAAAAAAAAAACTTGCATCTGCACTGCATTAATTTATTAAATGCATTTGCATATATATAAATTTCATGAATCTTTAAATACGTTGCTAGCTCAGTCATGGGTGAACTTAAATTTCCTTTGCCAAATCAACAAAAGTGCTTTGAAAACATTTATGCAAATGTTGGCTTCTTGGAAGACACATATTTAGAGGGCGTCACGCTAGCCAAACTTTCCCAGGAAATTTCACTAACAATCCGCCAAAGTCCTTGCCGACTTTCTTTTTTGGCTTTCACACATTCGACTGTGAAATCCAGCGAATCACTTAAATATGCATGAGGCAGGCAGGCCACGAAAATTCGATTAACAACAAATGCATATTGATGGAATAATTGAGCAATTCTAATGAACCACAACACCAGAAGGGCAGCGATAAAAAAAGCCAAACAAATTGCAATTGCCAATGGATCGTCTCTTTTTTTCCAAGGAACCACAATATTTGCATTTGATTGACAACAAAGTTAATTGAGTGTGAGCCGAGCATTTGCATAGAGCCGGGAGAATAAAAAAACAAACATTTATTACATTTAACTATGATTTTTTTAGCGTTTACTGCGAAACCCTTTGGGTGGCTTCCAGGGGGTAGAGTCATTAATCCGCCTGACAGGCCCAAGGTGAGGTGACTGATGATGGGGTGTTGAGTCGAGGCGCGGCAAGGTGAGAGATCTCTCGGGCCTAAATGTCATTTCAATGAATTTATAATTGGGAATTATGTGAGTTTTTCCATTTCGGGATTTACTTTTTTCCCGTTTGCCAACAAATTTACATATTTTTTTGCTCTCTTCGCCAGATCCTTGTGTGTGTGTGCGGGCTTTAATTAATGATTTTATGCAAAGTCTCTCCGAGAGTCTTTTATATTTTGCATACATGTGTTGGCAGCCGAATGCCGATCCATTAATCAGGTCGTCTAAGTAGCTGCTTGAACTCATTAACCCTTTTGTTCGTCCGACCCATCAGGCCGTAGTTTTGTCTTATATAAATATTTGCATTGCCGGCAACCATGAGAACGAAATTTCTTTGCAACGCAATAAATGAATACAAAAAGATTTGGTGAAAAAAAGAGAAACAGATATCCTTATTAATGATCTTGTTGATGTCACAGGAACCGAAGCCTTTTTTCCGCACTTTTTTAATTAGTAGAAACCTGACTGGCAACCACCCCGTAAGTTTTCTACTTTCCCTAAGGAGCCCCAACCCGCTGTGAAATCCTGGCCATATATCAAATATTTGCTACTTTGCTTCCTATCAAGATGCCCATTAAGTCAATAAGTGGGCTCTAATATTATGCCATATTTTGGCAATTGCTAAAAAGAAAGAAGAAAATCGAAACGTAACGAAAAACAGTTTGGACGTGGAAAAACTGCCGGCGATAAACACGAATAAAACATTTGAGGTACATTATGTCAGGCCTAAGAATTATTGTCGCAGATTGTTTTCCCCAGATAAATCCTGAGTTATGGGGGCAAACGCAGCGGGTAATAAAAAACACTATGATGGGTAAGGAATGTAAAGGAAATAACTTATTTAGGGGATTGCAGATTGCAAAATATGTATCGTATTAGGAAAGTTTCCGAGAGTCACGTAAAAAACTTTACATATTTGCGAACATTCCCATTTTTTATTGGACAAAGATAAAGCATATTATTGTTATGTCAAAAATGTGTTTAAATTGCTTTGATTTCGGGGATTCTAGATATTATAACATAATTCTTTGCCTTAGCAACTCACTTCTCCCCTTAATAATTCATAATTAAAAATAAAGAAATAAATATGTTACAAGAACAATGAATTATGCGGGTAGATAAACAGTTGGCTCAAGCTTAACCCCATCAAGCCGCAAATTAGACCCCAGAGCGCAAAGTCACGCGAAAACAAAAAAAAAAAACAAATAACGGGGGATAAATCATATAATTAATTGTTTCGTAATTCGGTTGTGTGTCCAAACATCATTAATATCTATAAGATTTGACGAGCTGCTACCAGAGAGAGATCTTGTTGGCACTAAGCCACCACTTTGACTTCTGGGACCCGCATAAAGCCTTCGGGGCCTGGGCTTTGCAGCCAATTTCAATTAAACGCGCGGATTAAAATACAGAAACCGAGTTCACGGCGACTTTCGCACTTTGTCGTCTCTCCGACAAATTGGAATAGAACAAGAATATATATATATACAGATTAATGGCATGCATGATTCATTAATAAAAATCATAATAAAGGCGTGGCGAATGACGTCACGTTTTTGTGATTAGCTCGCGTTGAAGAAGCCAAAGGATTGTTGTGGGTTCGTAATTAGTTTTTTCCCCATTCACTCTTCCGTCTAATGCATTTTGATGATGTGACAGTCGGACGTCTTTCGCTCCAGTGGGTTTCTGGCTCTAAGTAAAACCGAAGGAAGTGTGGCAAATTTGATTAATTGCCGACGATCGGGATACTGTTTTGTGCTTATTAATATATTTTGGACAAAAATTTGTCAGAAGGGGAAATTTGTAATTAAAATAAGGTAAAAGAGAACAGACTTTAAGAAATATAAATAAATGCATCCATAAAGAATATCAGCAAACTCTTACATTCTTGAGCTCAACAATAATTAATAAATTGAGAAATAAATCTCAGGAGTATTATTTTAATTTCCCAAAACTCAAAATCTTGTCAGGAGCAACTCCATAGAATCTAATAAAATAAACAACAGAATTTACATAATTTTTCCATTCTCACAAAATCCAGCGCATAATTATGTCTCTTAAAAGCACATAATTTAACGAGAAAAAATTGTGCGCCTTAAGAAACAAGTTTCGGAAATTCCGCAGGATGTAAGTAACGAACTGGACGAAGACAAACAAATAATTTTATGCAACAAGATCATAAAAATTTCCGCACCATATATACATGACCGTTGGTCATAAATATTCAAATTTCACGCAGACAGAGCAGTCGCAGTCGCAGCATCCCAAGTATTTGCATCAATCATGAAGCAAACCGAAAAAAAAGGAGGCTCATTAAAAATCATGAAAGGGAACTTTCGGTGTTCAGTGTCTTATGGGCATATCCTGCCCAGCTGACCAGGATGCATTTGCATATAAAAGGCATTTAAACGCAACAAATTGCATGTAAATGGAGTTTTTCCCCACGAACCCAACTCGCCACCACTAATTATGCTCATTCACAGGACGTTGAGATAAATCTTTGGGAAAAACTGTCCCATGCCGGTGGTGGGTCATCATCCTGCTCTTTCTCGGACCCACTGGTGTCCTGCCTATAAATTTTCAAATTATTTTTGTCCTGTTCCCAGGACGACAACGACAACGACGTGTTAATGCCGGCCGATGGATTCTAACCCTTTCGGGATGTCCTTGTCATCGCTTGACACTAATGTGCCGCATTACAAACTGTTGAGCAATTTAATTTAATGCCCAGTACTTTTGGTCCCGCCGAAAAACTCTCCAGTCCCATCTCGTTTGCCGCTGCTTAAGATTTATTCCAGAAATTTACATGGCACATTTTTCAAGGGTTAAGTTTTTCGTCCGAATTTATTGCCGCTCGATGCGCTCTTTTCTTCTTTTTGCGGTTTTCGGTGTTATTTTTGGTTCATTAATTGTAATTTTCTGGCTGAGTTTTGATTTAATTAAGTTGCACTTCTCGTGGGACTGAGGGCATTGAAGGGCCCTCCGCAGAGTTGTTCCAAACTAAATGAGTTGGAATAATGTCCGTGGCTGGGACTGCTCGAGCATCTGGAATGGTGACTGGATTCGAATGGATACAGGATATATCAGCTCTTAACCACCTGGCACCCAAATTGACTTTTTATAATTTTTTTGGGACTTATTCAGGTCATTTAGTAATTGTTTTTCCTTTGTTATTATTTGTTTATTGGTTACCTTTTTTGCATAATTTAATTTAAATATTCCTGCTTAATATTTCATTCTTACTCTCTATTAATTATGTATTATTAATACCTTGTGACAAAAAATATACAAAAAATATTTTGGAATGCGTAACAACAAACCTGTTCAAATTATAAAGCAGAAAGCGAAACTGTTTTACCTTTACTTTACCTTTACCCTTTTATTTCAACAAATATCTCAAAAGGAAACCACAACTTTTATTAGCATTTAAGCTTTTAATTTAATTTTGCCAACCAATGGTTTATTTCTTAAAGGTTTTCCTTAACAAAATCAAAGTGTTTAAGCAAAAGACAATGCAACAGATTAAACAAAGCTCGACTGCTGCAATGCCTGGCCACAAGGAAAAACAGGTTCATTATACCCTCCGGTCTAATAGCTGCACTAAGATTACCACTGTCTGTCACTCACGTTTATGACTTCTAATGACAATTCTCATTTTTTCGTTTTTATCGTGCGTCTGTCATCAATAAATTAACTCGATACAAAGCAAAAGCCAAAGCCAGCCAGTGCGCACGCGATTGAACAGAAAATCGGAAAAAAGCTCAAATGAGCTGCGATTTTTTATTGTCAGTCGTCATTTCACCTTTTGTGCACGTCACTGGGAAATCGAATGCCAGAGCAGACAAACTTAATTTCATTTTATTTATTTATTTAGCCGTGACAGCCAAAACCGATTCGGTTCAATGTTTCGCATTTTACAACATTATTTAATATTGGCTGATCAGCGGTCCTGGACTCGCACAGTATCATATCCCATCTTCCCCGAGGTGTCATGCTTTTTACCGCCTCATCTCTCGTCTGGTGTCGTCTTCGCTCGCCGTGACTTTTATGCGCAATTGCCCGCTAATGGCCCGGACTTGGCTTCTGGAACGTCATTCGCATCATCATCGCCATCGCCATCCATTGGCATCGCCATCACGAGACTCGGGACTTGCACATTCCGATTGCCAGCGGGCAAGATGCATTTTTCACTTGGCTGTCAACGCAACGACACGGCCACATCAGCAGCAGAACATAAAGAAACTTGCTTCAAGCACGAGGGCAGCTTCAGAATGTGTCTAAGAAATTTCCTTAAAAAGGTGGATTTATCTTACTTACTTTAAAGCTTCAGATAGATACAATTTTATCTTATTTCCAGTGCCAATGAATTCGAAAGTAATTACAGATTTATGTTCAAAAATAACTCTATCTTTATTAATTTTATGGGAACTACAGAAACTCATTGAGCAACCTCCTTAGTGGCCGATTACCCGGCAAAGTCTTGGCCAAGTTCCCAGATAAAATCGTCCGTCACTGAGTGGGTGAAATGGATGACTTAACCCACGGCCGCCCAACTGGCAACTACTCCACCTGTCTGCACTGATTGAATGGCTGAATTGGGGAAGCGGGGAGTGGGCAACTTGCGGTAGCTCCATATAGTTTGATTATCCGCCAGCTAATCCCAGGGACCCCTCGGAACGGAGCGTGTTTTTATGGCGGAGAGAGGTCGCTCCTTCACTCACTCCGTATCGCCGACATAAAATCTTAATATATGAAATTAAGCTGCCATAAATTCGCTTTAATGCGCTTTAACTTAATTGCGAGCAGGGAAAACTGCAATGAAAATAAAACTACTTCAGCTCTCGACTGCGCCAGGTGTCATTGAAGTAAAACACTAAAAAAGCGACGTGAAGGAGTGCATCTGGTAGATTATTAAAATATATTCCAGCCGAAGAAGCTCCGACTCCTTATCGCTTGAATAATTGAAAAAATGCAAGAAATAGAAGAGAGTTCGTCTGGTTGTCTAATTAGGAACTTCTCTCAAGTCTTCATTAATATTCAAACTCCGGAGGCAGGGGACCATGCGAGACAAGGCATTAAATCAATTAATTTGAATAGTTGTGCCAACATTTAGAGCAATTTTTCAGTGACAAGAGGCGCGTGTCGCTCGAGGAACCCTTGACATCCTATTGGAGATGCCATAGATTTTTGGAGGGGCCCAGTTTTGTCAAGATTTATGGACGAAACAGATACAAGGGACTCCGGGGTCTCCACCACAGTGGGCATGCTTCACCGCCTGCATCCCATAATTAAGTGCCAGCCATGGCTTTGTGACTTTACAAATTCCAATCAGCACACCCCAATCCCAATTGATTCCTAGGACAAGCCATAATGTTCCGATCATGATCCACATGGCTGACTGGCTCCGCTCTACGGAGATCGTATGATTTATGATCGAGGGACAGGCGACATGTTTATTTTAAGGGCCCCGAGCCCACAGCTGAGCTAAGACCAGGAAGTGTTGGCATCAGCAGGATAATTGTTTAAGATATTTGCATTGAAGTGATTATGCTGAAACTAATAATATACAAACATTTTTCTTTGTAAACTTTGTTTTTATACAACAAATAATAATTATTTGGCTTAGTACTTCAAGGAAATTGTTAGAAATATAGCAATATAATTTTTCTACAAATTTGGTATTAACTTCTACATAGAAATATTTTAAAGAATGCTTCTAAAAGTAAAACAAAATACTGTTAGACAAAACTAAGATCATTTTAAAAGATGTTATTGGTTATATTCTTTCTAATTTCTTTCCCACGATCCATCTTCATGAAGCTCCCTCTTCTCCGATATTGACATGAATAATTTGTTAATTAATCATGTAAACTCAAGTAGAAGCGAGATAAACTGGAATTTTCACTACAAAACTTCTACAAGTTTTTCAATGCAATCGCTGCGCTTTTAAGGAAAAGAGGAAAATAGTTGCCGCCACATTTCGGCAAGATTAATGAAGTTTTTCTACACAAATCGAGAACAAAAGCAGCCAAAAATCAACATCAAAAGTTTCGGGCACATCACTCACCCGAGACGGTCAGTCAGCAGTCAGCGGAGACGCAGCATCCGTCGAAATTTACCTTGGTCATGTCACGGCGAATGGACAATGGACAATGGGCGGCGTTAATAATTCATGTTTCAATTAATTGCCATTTTGTAGCCCTTCTCCCGCAGCAGTCAGTCAACACCTTGACCAGACACTCTGTCTGCCAGGAGGGCACCTCCCTGGATTCCCTCGTCCGGGTATCATCTCTTTGATTCCAGGTGAAGTGCCAAGACGAATTTCAAGTTTTTGTTTGGCCCTTCTGGGCATTAGCATTGGGATGATTAATCCTTCGGTACTTGCTTGGTCAGTTTTTGTGCGCAATTTGCTTTGATTAATTTTTCTCCTCTATCTTTTCGGGTGCGTGTGATGTGATCTCATGTCTCCGCAGCTTCTTTCTCACTATTCATGGGCTTTACGAATGGGTGCACTTCTTGTTTTGGATCAAAGGGTTAAGCTTAGCGGAAAAAATTTGCGGAGAAAACTTTATTTCTATATCGATACAGAGAATAAGGTTTGAATATATAGATAACAGCAGGGTTTGAATATATAGATAAAATGCAGAACAGGTGGTGCCATTTCCATCTGGTTCACATTGAAGTGACTTATTTAGGAACGGTGAGAAAAATACGAAAAATTGATTTAGTGTTCGATTCCCACCGTCCACCGTCAGTCTCTTGATTTCGTAATTATTATAAGTGTTGCATAAATTTAGCAACCCAAAGCCACTGAATGCTAAGTGACAGCTGTTTTTTACTAGATTTAATTTTTTTGGAACACCTAAAATATATTTGTTAATAAATCAGAGTATTTTCTACCAATCCGCAATGTTCTTAGCTCTCCAACGAAGTCAAGCAATCTTATTTTGTCTCCTTTAACTCACGATGTATTTATTTATGTATTTCCACCAGTAAAATAGTTTAATAATTCGTTTTAGCAAAAGACACTTTATTTCTTATAAGCTTGTATGTTCGAAGTTCAAGGGAAGTAGAGAATTAAGCGGAAGTACCAAAAAGTTATCGATAAGTTCATATGTACATATATACTATTTTTGCTCTTTTAAGATGTTCCAACCAAACAACGTTTACTGTGTACTCAGTTCAAAATACGTTGTTCCAACTTCACCTTCTTTAGTTTTTCAACAATATTGATAGAATTTAGCATGTCAAGTTCTTATTCGCCATTATCCGCGGTAGAAAGTGGCTAAAAAGAATTAACTCCTAGTCTAATTCTGTTTATAATTTTCTCATGGGAAAACAGCTGTTTTTTGGTTATATAAATAAATTAATTATAACCGTTTTAGCTACATACACGAATAATCCGATATTTTTCTAGGATTCGAGTGAATTCATATGTTTCATATGATTCATATGTTATGTTCTTAACACAACCTATTGCCACAAATTGTCTCTTAACCTTTTTTTTTAATATCGAAAGTCCATTGTAGTAGAATCAGGACCATAGAATTAATTTGATAATAATAATTTCCGACTTTAAATTTAATTTAAAATGAAATAAACATAAAAGTTCTTCATGATGTATTAAATGATATCGATTCCAGAGTATCTATATAAATCTTCAGTGACTCTTTATGTCGTGCTGTTGAACGTGTCCCATTTTTTCTGTTCCACGTGTTGACCAATCGAAAGTTACACTCATATAGAATTCAGTTCTGAATCAGTTGTAAAAATGGAGAAATTGCCGCAAGAACTTTTAGATTTGATATTTAAGGAACTGCCTCTAAGAGACAGATTAAGTTTGGCGTATTCAGCTAGTTTCCTAAGGGATGCATTTAAATATAGCTGTGGAAATGATTTTAATCAAATAACTTACAGCGGCCCATTGCGCGAGTATTGGCCATCTATTTTCCAAATGTGCGGTTCTTATATTAAAGAAATTGTTGTGAATAGTTTCGAGCCTTATGAATATGAACTTGTGGAAAATAATTGTCCGAACCTACAGGCCATAAATCTTTCAGGATTGAAAGAAGAACATTTTACGTTGTTCATGTCAATGGTTCACGGAACAAAAAACCTCAGGTCAATAAACTTGTCCCAGATAGAAAATACATTGCCAGATAAAATAACTCATGCTTTGCGAGGTCTTCCCAATTTAAAAGTACTTGCGTTGTCAGTGGGTAATTATTCTACATCAAATAAAAACTTCTTCAACTTGGGTAAGTCGTTCAATACGAAAATGGTTATTTTTTTTGTAATATAATTAATCTGTTTTCCGTTTATTTAGCTAACTTACGTACATTTGCTAATTTGGAAGAGCTCACAATACGGGCATATGGATTTAAATTAAGCATCAACGAAATTTTGAACAGCTTAAAAAGGCTTTCTCGTTTGGAACTTGGCTTCGTAGACATTGATTCAACGACTGGCGAAGTGGGAAAATGTTCATACTTGAAAGTGCTAAAACTTCAGGCTTTTAAAATCAATAATGCTTTGCCACTGTGTCCAAGGCTCCGACATCTGTCCCTAATAGATCCAACGTCCTATTTCAACAGGAAATTGCTGAAATGGTTTGGGACCCATTCTAAGACATTGGAAAGTTTGGAAGTGGATGACGACGTACTCCACCTTTGGAGGACATGGCACAGTAACGAAATAACGGAATTTCCTGCCCTAAAATCCATGGTGTTTTGCGGTCAGGGAACGAGTAAACTCCCAAGTTGTCCGAAGATTCAATTTTTTACGCTTAAATACCTTCCCATTTCTATATTTGTCGATTGGATCTCTAGGCACTCAGAAACACTCAAAAGTTTGGATTTACCTGAAAGAACTTTTTTAGAAAGCGAATCTATGCCATATCTTCCCAAACTTCGGTCCGTTTGCCTGAGACCGGCGGCCCGTGAACTGTGTCTTGCTTCTAAATGGTTATTCAAGCAGTCAAAGACTTTATATAGCCTGGAAATCCACGGTAATTTTGACGTTATCCATGTTTGCCAATTAATTTCGGGCTGCACGAAAGTTCGAGTTCTTACCATATCATGGCACATGGACTTATATGAAGCATCCTGGATCCGATTTTTTGAAACATTAAAGGACAACAAGGTCGCTTTGGATGAGCCTTTAATTGTAACATTTAAATTGATGCATTATATTGATGAGGTATGTACACATGTATGTCTTGCATATTGATGCCTGTGGTATTGAACTAATATTTTATTTGCAGAATGTTAAATGGCTTTTTATGCAAAAGGTATTGTTGTTTATTTATAACTGCATTTGAAATACATATTTTTTATATGCATATATTCTTTTTATGCTTTTATTTACAGTTGGCTAAATATCCGAACTTCGAACTCTGCAAATTTAAGTTTTTGGCTAACTAAGGCTTGCAATATAATATTGATAATATTGCAGCTACTTACAGGCCACTCAATAACACATACAAATAATTAATCAAGCAAACATGTGAGTACTTTACCATGGCAAATATACCTAAAATATATTTAAATAGTATTAAATAGTATTATTTATTATTTATTATTTAATTTATTGTTGTTGAACACCAAGCTAATACCCCATTATCAGAACCAAGTGCCCTTTAAGTTTATTATATTTTCAATGCCTCATACATGCTCGTCCCCAGCATTGACTTTGACATTGACATTCCGCACAAGTGCCGATTTCGAAATATGCATGTTCCGGGTCCATAAATTGCCATTAAAAGGCTTAAAGTGCTTAGGGAACCAACGAAAATTACATCAAATACATTCAGTCTGCCAGAAATAAAAAGCCAATCAAAAAGACAACGACGCATTCACTTGAACTTGAGCTTCGAAGCGACAGATGACAAAAAAAAACCACAAGAATCTCGGGGAAATCGTGCGTGTAACTGCGTCGGCGATGACAACAAAACAATTTACATATTGACAAGGCTGTCAGAGAGGGATTCTTTGGCCACAGGAATCCTTTTGATATAATGCAATTTTCAGACAGATATGAAGAGCTTGGTTGCATTTGTCAGGTTGTCAGACGATTGTGTAAGGTAATATCCACTAGACTAGATGTCGTCGTCGAGTTCGCTGCTCCTGATGCTGGGACGGAGTCAAAATGTAATTTCTAGTCAAAGTCAAACAAATGCAGTTTAACACTTGTCAGCCGGCATTCAGCCAGTTCTCTGGATTCAGTCGTTCCTCCTCCAATGTGGCGTGTAACTGAGACATGCAATCCAATGCATCGAGAAACCCCAATCTTCCCCAGCTAACACACTCACACACATCAAAGCAAAACTTTTTCTATATAAAAACGCACCAGGGGGTCCCCGATTCGGTTATGTGCTCTTCTATGCAATGCATAGCTCCACTGTTTTGGTTACACAAAAATACTCTAAAGTGGATTGGAGTCCCATTAAATGGTAATTCGATTGGAAAAAGTTTTTATTAGCACATTGAAATAAGTTATTTCTTTTAATAAACTTGTTGGTTAAATCTTAAAGTAATCTAGAGCATTGTAATCACTTCTTTTTAAACATTTTCATTTAGTTTTTGCAAAAGCTAGAATTTTTATAAAGTTCTAGTTTTTTTTGCTTATATTCAGGAATTTTTTAAATATATTATTATGGCTGATTTATGGATTTAATGTTTAGCCTCATTAAATTCTGTTAAAATTCCTTTAAAAAAGTCTTAGTTTGTTTGCTTATATTCTGGAATTTTTTAAGATCAAAGATATCAAGAATCTGTTCCATAATTTTAATGTTTATTATTATTATTATTAATTATTATTAAATTTGGCTAAAATTCATCTAACAAAGTCCCAGTTTGTTTGGTTATATTCTTGAATTTCCCCAAAGGGCATCCAATATTCCCTGTTCTCCACCTTATGTTGAACGAACTCCCTTCCTGTTAGCCGGCACACTCATGTCGTGTCATTTGGTATGTCGCCGCTTTCCTTCAATTGAATTCTTGTATTATTTTTTTCTGTTTTTCAGCTACAAAGTGCTGACTCCACTCCGTTCCCCTAGCGATTTCCTAGATGTGTGCTCTTATTTTCGGTTGTGCTTCAAACACACCGACTGACGACTGCCGACTGCGTCCGCCGGCTTCTTCGCCTTTTGCCTTTAATTAGCAGGCCGATTTATTTATTTACTTTTGTTCTGTTGTTGGTTTATCTCGGTGCTGTCTCGCTGACTTGCTCATTATTGGGCTGCTTGAGATTCCTCTTTCGGTTTACTTACTCCTCCCAGTCTCTCTTTTTCGGCTATTGAATTTCATTCGAAACTATTCAGGGAAATATCTCCCATGTTGTTTCAATAAGAGTGCTTTCTTTTCGGAGATTATAAATTCGATTCGCTCGGTTTCATTGAGTCTGGAATGATTTGATTAAAATGTTTGTGGTAGCCAGCCCAGCGGCTGGCAATAAATGTCTAATAAAAATATAATTATTACTACTCGCCCACCTTTGGTCTGTTCCCAGGATCCCGGGTTTATCTTTCGGATTTTATGGGAGCTACACCCTCGCAGGCCACCTTATCGCCAGGCAGTGTGTGTGGTTGTGAATCCTCGGCAGTTAAGCCACTCCCCAGCCCATAAATTCTTCCGAGTGTATTTTATTTTCCTTTCCCCCGCTCCGCACACCTTTCTCTTCGCTCATCCTGTATTGTAATTTTATGTGAAAATTTGTTTATTAAGTAGTCTTTGATAGTTTCTCGTGGCCAGCGGAGAGAAGTTACTTTAATTTATTTCCTTTTTTTCCTTCCGGAGGGATGGTAATTAAATGGGTGCGGTTTGGCCATTAGAAGGCAAATAAATTTATCTGGCATTAGTCTTGATTTGTTTCCACATACTCACTCGAATTAATATCATTCCTCTCAAGTGTGGAGTTCTCCTGCATTTTTTGGGAAGATTTATGTTTAGATTTTTCGTTGTCAACACTGGTAAATTTATTTGTAAAAAATCTCCCCCAAACAGGAGGTAATTAATAATTAACATATTTCGTTGAAAAATCGGGATAACAAATTCGAATAAGTCATTTCTAGCTGCCCTTCTTCCCTCAACGGCTCTAATTATTTAAAATTTGTTGCATTTATTCTGGGTCCCCTAAGGGATTTCTCACTTTTTTTCTACAGTTCTAAATTTAACAACAAAATGGAGCAATAAAAAGGCGTCACCTTGCCAAATGGTTTTCAGCTTGTGGTGGCGGCAGGCTGGCAGCGGAAAAAAATGGATCTGGGGGCGGAGTAAATGTGTTTTATTCTTGGGCGCCCACTTGAGGCAAGCATTCGGGGATCAGGGAGGAAAGGTGGTGGCACCCTGTTCTGAATGAGGTGATTTTTAAATTAGACTGTTGGGGTAGCAAAATGCTCCCCAGCAGCGTTTTAATTGGCATTTATGTGGGGAAATGTGTTGAAAGGCGGCAAAGGGATTATAAAACAAACACCACAAGTAAATGGGTTGAGTTTGATTGTTTTGTTCAACGTTTGATGATTGTAAATATTTTAAATTAATTCTTTAGTAACCCTAATATACAAACAATTTATTTTTTATTTTTCTTATATTTTCTTATTTTCATATTGGTTTTGTATTAGGCTAATGCCAGCTATTCCTTATCAATTTAAAACATCCAAATCACCATATAAAAGTCGTAAATCACACAGACCTCTCACTGACATATGAACAGCACATTTATTAACTCCCCGAGAACGAACCAAGTGGGTCAGGCCACCTCCTGTAACCTGCCAAACCACTTGGCCACGCAATCCCTTGACCCAAAAGGGTTGTCCAGTCTGGGAACCCCTTGCTACACCAATGCCAATTCCAATCCCAATCCTTTGCCATCCTCGAGTGTCAGTTTGCGGTCATATTTCATTTCTTTGACCAACTCGTTTTTTCTGGCAATTTTTTCTTGGTCAACTTGTGGTTGAGGTTCCGGGGAGAAACAAAGACTCGTCTTGAAGTGGCATCCGATGGACATTTACATTTTTATTACAAACAAATTCGTTGCGGTTACAAATGCGTCAATGCAAATAAATTTTTAAAAATAAAAGGGATTCGTGGGGTTGTTCCTTGGTCCACTCTCAGGACACTACTTCTGTCAAAGACAGTACAAATTACTTACGGTCAATAAATCATGCCGCTTGTCAAAATAAATGCATAAATTTACCAACTGTTTTTCGCCTTGCATTAAAAGCATCACACGTTGGGAAAAGGGGAATAACCGAAAAAAGGTGACTTTATCAATTGAAATGGTTAGTTTTATCCATTGGGGAATTGGATTTGTTAAAGGCTTAGTCAAGTTGGTCAAGTAAAGTTTGTTTTGTTTAGGGTATATCGAAAATTTAAGGAATGTTGTAATACATTTTTATTCTATAATTTCTATATACATCATGCAATTCACTAAAAGGTTCTTATGCATAAGGGTTTTATTATTAGTATACATTTAGTAAACAATATTTGTTCAGTCGTAGTTATTCTAAGATATTTTTAGTTTAATATTTTGATATCACATAAATCTCCCTTTGCACACAAGATCGTTTAATAAATATTTTTCAAGAGTTATAAATATAAATATTAAATTTACAATAAAAGGTAAACCCAATTCAATACCATTCTTGTTCATTATCCAAGTTAACAAATAATTTCGAAGAGCATTCCTAGTTCTCATTGCTTTATTTTTGCCAAATAATGTTCAAATGGTCAAACGGTGGCCACTGCTTAAGCGTTTATAATTTTTCGATTTATAGTCACATTTATTTACCGATGTTCCGATAAAGGGACAATGCCAGGACTGAAGCCAGTGAATAAGTCAGGCAAATGATTGATTGCCCACATTGCCCGGCCAGTGAAAGAAAGCCAGACGACGACCCAAAGGAATTGAGGAGCAATCGCCTTGGTCCAGCTGTAAACAGGATAAAGGATAAGGCAGGACAGGACAGGACAGGCCAAGGCAAATTTGTAACAATAAAGCGTAAAGTTAGGCGTCTTTTGGGAAATTCGCAACGCCCAGATGATGGCTGTGGAAAGGGAAAGATAGGGTTAAGGAAACCGGAAACTTGCTAAACGAGTTGGCGTTAGATAGAATCCCCACCGAAGGGATGAATGATTGATACCCGGCAGTCACACAAAAATTACTCAATTAGTTAGGCATTAGCCAGAAGGAGGAAAAGTCATTTGGTGAAAAACCCCTTTATACCAACCACAAAGATTTTCTCGACTCCTTTGACTTCTTGGCCAGCGTAAGTCCAGTGGCCCGGGCAATTAGGGGAAAACTCAATTGGGCATTGACCGACCACAGAACCCCATTATAAACAATTTTCCTTATCGCTACCGTGGAATAAAACGAACGAAAACTGAGGTAAGGAAAACGTAAAATGCATTAGGAGAGAGAAACGATTTTAGAGCCATCACATTAGAACCTTCTTAGACACTTCGACCCGACAAAAATTGCTGCAAATCACGGCAAGTAAATTGGACAAAATTGAGGCCCGAAATTTGTTGGTTAATTAAGTAAAGTACACCCAAGAGGAGTCGGTTCGTTCGGTCTCTCCACTCCATTAGCATGTACACGGGGCTTGGAGACGATGCATGATTAACCGCAGACGGAAGAGGGAAAATAATGCAGACGCAGCTCTCGATGTCGCGACTGGAGATTGGGTTTGGGTTTCGGTTATGGGTTCTGGTTTCTTGGGTTTTCCCTGGCAATTAACTGGCGCTAGCTGAGGTATAGGTGAACCTATGCATTAAATGAGGTAGAGGATAGGAGATACCTAGCAGAGAGGGAATGGTTTAAAGTTCCATTGTTAGGTTCTTGAACCTGAGAGAAATTTCTCTGGATTTTATTTTAATTTCACACATCTTTTTAATTAAATAGAACACTTATCTTCAACCTCATGTTGTCAACATTTCAATGCCAGAAATTAAGCCCTTAAAAACAGATACATTTGCCATAAAGTTCTCCCCGCAATTAGTGTGAACAAAAAACCACTCAGAATGTTTTAAGGCCCAACAAAACCTATTGTTATCATTTCGGATATTGTTGTCAAATGCAAAGTACACTCAAGTGTCGAAAGAATAAATTGGCTGTGGGCTATGCCCTTCGGTGTAGCTCTTTCTGTAAATGACAAAACCCAAAACGGTGCGAAATTCAAAATCACAACTGGAAGTTGACAACTGAAAAGCACTTGAGACAGACAAAAGGGCCACAAGGACACAAAATGTTGCAATTAGCGAATGTAAACAAGGGCGTTGGCAAAATAACTCAATGATAATAATGATGCTGCCAATCCATATCGAAATAAGACGTAATTCCAGAGGGCTTTTCGCTCTTTAATATAAACTTATTAAGTTAATTAGCTGTGATTTGCCAATGCAAGAATATTCATCTCACCCGGCATCATTACGAGAAAATTGCAGTCTGGAAAAAAAATGTATCCCCAGCAGCAGCAGCTACCGGTTAATGCATTAAAGTATTATGCAAAAAATTGCAAAGAAAAGGGGGGCAGACCAAGAGGGTGGATTCAAGAGTTTTTCCAAGAGAACTGAATTCGGAAATAAATTTAATGTGTTAAAAATATCAAAATATATTATAGAATATTAGATAATATATTTAAGAAATACAAATTATGTAATTTAAATACTTATAAAATTTAATATAAATATTTTAAATATATAAAGTAAACCATTCTTTTGCTGTTATGTCTGTATTAATTTTTATTAAATTATTAATTTGAAACTTCCTAAAAGCTTTAATATTTATTCCTTAGGACAATTGATCAATGAAACTTAATAGTTTTACGATCCATTAATTATTAAAAAATATATTATCTCCATCATTTGTTATATATTAACCAACAACTTTTCCATCTCCCCAGTTAATGGAAAAAACACAGCAAAAAGTCAAATGAAACTCAGTCAACACCTTGCCACAATGCAACCTGAAGGAAATAAAAGTCGAAACGCATTTTTAATGGATTTTTTACGAATGGATTCGGTGACACGAGCGGCGGCGGAGGACGGAGCAGGCATTATGCGGGTATTACTGTTGTTTGTTTTCACAGGAGCTCAGCCCACAAACCGAACCGAAACCCCGCAGACCCCAAGCCCCAGACCCAAAACCGAAACCAAACAAACGGCTCCAAAAGAGAAGCTGAACATTTTGTAATATTAAAACCTGCGGTCAGGTCCGGGGACTGAATCTGAATCTGGTACTGGGCGTGGCTGTCGCTGCAACAGTTGCATCAGGAACGCCGAGTGCAGGGGGCTATCCAACGGATCTCTGCGCGTGGCCCAAGCGTGAAAAGTGCTCTGCCATTGCCAAAAAGCTGTAATACCCGCAAACAGCAGCAAAAAACATAAATACAAAAATATAACGAGAATATACATTAATTTTTTTCGACTCAGAGATACCTCACACACTTTTTCTTTAAAATATTAGCAAAGTAAGATTTGAAATATTGGAATGTTATTGAAAACAAAACAAGTCCTTCTTTTTGTTAATTTTTATAAATATATAAATACAAGAGTTCTTTTCCCACAACGAAAAATTAAATAATTAATTATTTATCTTTAATAATTATTCACCCCAAAAATAAGAGTAATCAATGCAAAAGCCGAAATACCTTTCTAACGCCCGATTACTGGGTATGCAAATGGAGGAAGAGAAAAAAAAGTGTTAATAACACTAATTTGTCTGCGGTCAAAATGGTAATTTTTGTGGATTTTTCTGTTGGCTGGATGGTTGGAATTGGGTACGTTTGCCTCGTCTCGACTCTTTGGCTTTTGTTTTATATATTTGCGTGCTGTGATTGGCAATTGTCAGGTAGGACTTTATGGTCAGTAGGTGAAAGGCAAAGAGTTGCAGCCAGCAGATAATGAGATGTAAACGACCACGAGGATCGGATGCATTTTTGATTGTAGTCATCGTCGTCGGGCCACTGGATATCTGCACGTAATTGGGTGCCAAAAACACACCACAGATCATCGACAATTGGCCAGGCCAATAAGGAAGAAAGGCTTTGGCTCTAAAAAGAGGTGCGAAAAGGGTCGAAAAGTTAATTGGAGTTTGCCAGTAGGATAAATAGTTTGTTTTTGGAAAGAGTTATCAAAGATTTTGAGGCTGTATAGAAATTATTATTAACAGAAAGTTTCAAGGAATATCTTTAGCTTATTATTCGAGTTTCTTGACAAAAGAATTTCTAGTCAATTAAACATGCTGTTACATGCTTTGTAAAGCAATCCCATTAAATAAAATAGTAGCTACTTGAAGTATGTTAATAACTTTAACCAACTTAGTTGAGCATACTTGGCCGTAAGTCAGGCGTAACCCTTTTACCAGTTTACCATTAGCCCTGGCCCGTTTAATCGCTTTACCCTCTTGCAACCCACAAATATTTATATGCGAAATGCACCCGCATCCTGCGAAAAAGTAACGCAAATAGTTAAGTTGGCTAGTGGGGTTGGGTGACTTGTAATCGGACGTGCTTCCACCTGGTGCTTAGTCACCCTTTCGCTGCTGTTCCTTGCCATTTCTGGGCAATTATCCTTGGCTAACCTGGGTTAGTTCAGCTTTTTCAGGAATTTAGCTGCGTAATTCCTGGCTTTAACGGTTATTTTATGTCTACTTGGTAGCACTCGAAAGTAATACTTCTTTCCTTCTATTGTTAAATAAAACTAATTTACTTAAACTTAAGAAATTCAATTAAAGTGAATGTTAAAAGGTTAAAAAAATATTAACATCTTCTTGCCAGAAATTCACTTTAATTTATCTTTAATAGGTCTTCCTTTGTATTGCCTATTCCTCAACCATTACCTATAAGTCTCCCCTTTCAGTGTTGATGTAAATTTCAGCCTTTGACTGGACCAAAAAGAAAGCTCTCCAGTGGCTACCTCATCATCATAATCTTCAGCCATGGCACATCCGAATGCACTCAAGCATATAGAGCAATAAACACGGCCAAGTGATGACCACACATATATGCAGGGAGCCCCGGCAGGAAGAAACGCACTCTTCTTTGCCCAATCAAATGGAAATAATTGTGGTGGCAGTCCGAGGACCAGAAGACGAAGTACTCCTCATTGTGTGCTCAGAGTGTTCTACTCCCCAGCTGACCCAGCTCATCCTCATCCACATTCACATCCTCAGACCCATCGTCGCACTCACTGAAGTGTTGATGCATCCAGCGGCCTATTGATGTGGCAAAGGACAGTGGTTCTCTGACAGCGATGTCTATTTGGACTTGTTTTTATGTAAGAAAATATGTTCAACGTTCTCTATTCTTAAAGATTTTTATATATTTTTTCATATTGTTTCATTTATTAGAAACTAGCAAATATCTGCTAGTATATACGGCTTAATCTAATGGTATACAATTAATATTTTACATTAATAACAAAATTAAAGATACAACGCATTTAGGATATGTGCAATAGTCAGACAATCGGAAGACAAAAGACAATACAATTCATTATAATGTGTACAAAGAACGCGAAAAGGATGATGGCAATCAAAGTTTGTCCTGCATATTTCCGAAAATCATTTATACAAGTATAATCCTTTATATATAAATCATTTAAAATTAGTTATAAAATGTTTTAATTAAATTAAGCTCTTTGAAATAAAATTTGATCGTAAATTTATTTTTCTTTGGTTAGAAAAAAAATCTGAAAGAAAAACGTTGAGTCGTTATATATTTTTAAATATTTATGTCTTTAACTATAAAGTTAAGATAATATTTACATATTAGAAAATAATGAACAAATATTTTAAGCCTTTAATTAATATGTTTTGTTGTTTTTAGGTATTGTATATTTAAAAGATTTTTAAAAAGTATTTTTTCTTTTTGAAGCATCACTGCTTCTATGCACCTCCTTTATTCTTACCTCGCCACATCAATGATTTCTTTATTGAGCCTGCTCGGCGAACTCCTTTGGGATCTGGCGGTCATTGTAAGTAGCCTGAGCACAGAACTCTGCCAATTAGTTCGTCTATCATTGTGAAGCTGCCACAAAAGGGATTTTGTGGATTTTTGGCTTTGCTTAGGCTTCACGAGGCTGAGGGGTGAGGGCAAGGGTAAATAGAAGGGGTTTAGCAGCCTTATGAGCTATTGCCTTCAGCACAGGCAATTGGTTATCGACAGACGGAAGCTCGGTGACCTCAAGAGGGGTATTAGGTATTTAATGGGGATTATAAAAATTGCGGATTTTGTGGTGATTATTTATTTAGAAGGAAAGTGTTTAAATTAAATTGATTCCTGATATATCGTATGCAAATTTAGTGGCAATTTAAGTCAAAATTAAGTTTAACAATCTTAATCTTACGTTTCTTATTTATAAGAATTGATTTGCTATTTTTGTATTAAATAAATCTTTCCAAAGTAACCACTTAAGCTTAATATTTTCTAAATATTCAAACAAAATATCCTACCCGTATCCATGAAAAAACTCCTTTACCCCTAAAAAAGCATCAAGAACTCTTAGCGAGCGGTTAGGGTCTCCTATCCCTACAACAGCTTACCTAAAATAACTAACATCTCACATAAAAGGAGATCTGCAACCCTTCTCTTAGAAATCTTTCCAAACAATTAAGCCCAGCATTTGTGAAAACCAATCCTTGACAATATTCCCCTTTAGTAAAAGAAACTCCTTTTTTTTCCTCTATGCAGTTCTCTATGGAAATGCCGACACACTCGACTCGACTCGCCGAAAAAAAAGTGAGATACGAGGGGAGATTCTAAAGGAATTTCTCAAGTGTTTGCCGCCACTGCGCGTTATGCAAATTTCTCGGGACTGCTAGGAAAAAAAAGAAGGAATTATGTACGAAGGAATGAAAGAAATCTAACCGAATTTGTTGCAGCTCAAAAGTACAAAACAGAAAAAAGCCGAGGCCGAGGCCAAGCGAAGCGTATGCCACTTGTGCCAGTACAGTTGTCATTTGAATTGCCATAAGCGGAATCCCTAAAAGAATCGAATAGTGAATACCCCTTAAATATTTAATATTTTCGAATACAATTTAATTTGAGCTTTTGAGTATTTTAGACGCAGATTTACCTTTTATTTGGAAAAACTTTGGTGGAAAAGTTAATTAAGGTTTTTGGTTTATCCTTATTTATATTATTTTATATTTTGTATGTGGCTTTCTTTACCCCGTTTTTTATTCTCCCCTTTCAAGGATATTCAGGGCTTCGTTCTGTGAACTTATCCTTCCTTCAATATTATCCACGACAGATGGTCAGTTGGTAAGTCACATCAACCACCACGAACACGTGTACGTGTTGGCAGTTCGTCAGTTCGTCAGTCAGTCACTCAGTCCAGTTCGGTTCAGTCCCTTTGCAGTGCTTCCACTCAGTCACTTGTGAGTCAGTGGGTTTGGGTTCGAGCTCGCTTTGGGTCCACCCAGCAAATATGACAATTCCCTCGCACTCGCAGTCGCCGTCGCCGTTGCCGCAGCAGTCGCGGCATCTTGAACCCTCGTTGCGCCGTGAACCTTTTGGGGGTTGTTGGCTGTAACCCCGACCCCGAGCCAGACCACGGCCACGACCACGACCCCAACCCCCGTGCCTCAATAGAGACAGTTTACCGATGATGGTGACGGGTACAGTTTGTGCATTGATACTGTTGTGGTGGTCGTCAAATGCCGGCGATGCCACTTGGCTGAATGACAAAACACAGGGGCCTTGTATTCAGAGCAGCAAAGCATAGAGGTGGGTTTCATGAGTTACTTATAGAAGAAAATATATCAGGGGTGCTACAGAAATTCAAATGGGCTTTATATCGTATAAAAAGGTGTATAAAAAATGGCTTCAAAATGTTATATTGTAAAAAACTACATATTTACACTTAATTTGGTACCTTACAATTTTTATTGCATTCTTTTAGACACTTTTTGATGCAATTTTAAAACGCTAGTGATTTCTGTGGCACCTTCGTATATTATTAATTATTATTACTATTGGAAATCAAACATTTTAATAATTTAAAATAAATAATTACTATTTAAATAAATATTAATAGTAAATGGGATCTTTTTTATATTATACACATAAAAAAAACTTAAACTATTGAAATTTTGTCTATAAGTATACGTAATATTTTTTTATTAATGCTGTAAATTGTTGTTTAAGAATTTAAAGTATGATAATCATTTGTTTTTGAATAAGTAACTTTAAAACGTTTATATTTTTACCAAATTAAATTAAATTATATTTTAAAATATCTATATTTGATTGCTACATCTTATGAATTTTAGTTGAATAAATTTGTTATAGTATTTAATTATTTCCCACTAATTTTCAGCGTTAGAATATAATCAAAATAATAGAAAATATTGGTCCGATATATTTTTACTATAAATACCTTTTCCTCAAGCTACCCTCGCAGTAGTTAATACCCCCCGTGTTGTGCCTGCATGTGGGGTAAGAACTTAGCTACCCCTCAGACCGAGGGCTGCGAGCTCTTTTTGTCTGTGCGTTTCGGCTGGATTTAAGCGTTAAGTGGTTATATTGAAAATATTGTATTTACATCAGTAGGTGATTACTGTGCGCCGCCTTACAGCGATGACTCACACATCCCGGGCGGGCCTGCATGCTACATTGATAATTTCATTAGACTATTGAGCCGAGATCTGCGAGGTCGATGTTCTAGGTGGATGAGCATAATTGCCGCTGAAACATCCGAAAGGTGTAATGGGGGTCGTCTTCCCTTCCATTACGAAGCAAGTGCAGCAGAGTGGACCTTATCAGCGGCCTGACTTTGATGGATGCCAGGATGCCATATGGGGTGGTTGTGTTGTTAGTAAACAGGATTTTCCAGGGAGAAAGTGTTTAGGCGGAAGAGAAAGTCCTCGAGATTTAATTATAGTTGGGTGTGCTCTGGATAAGGATAATTCGATGGGAGAATAAAGCCTTGTTTGGATTGATGGGATGTCGGTGTCATATGAAACTTTGTTGACAGTATCAATATTCCTTGTGGGATTTTTTGAGCTCTATAAATAAATTAAATCAACCAATATGGTTATGATATACCAAAATAATCAGTTTAAATTAAGGTAAACATGTAACTTTATACTAAAAATAAGAAATTCAGCAAAGGTAAAGTTCAACCGCCTTCAACTTTAACCTTTTTGCGACCGAAAAAACTTTTTCAGCCGTCACTTCTCCCTATTAAAAAACTTCATTAAGTGCGTCAAAAGTTCGAGAGACAAACAATGGGTACTCGGACCCCTTGGAAGCCTCATAAAAAACGCCTGCAACTCGAAATGCAGCAACCACAAAAAGAGCCGACTCTTTGGGGGTTTGAGCCCGAGCGATTCGCGGGGAAAAGGACGAAAGGATATTAATGATTTCGCGCTTGAATTGCAATTGCAACAGCAATGTAATAACAATATATCCACCGACATACACGCATACACCCTCCTCTGCGGTCAAGCTGTCAATTTTTTTTAACAAAAAACTGTTGAACTACATAAAAAAAGTACCGGGGGAAACCCCGGCTCAATGGGGTTTCTCAGTCGCCCATCCCTAGATTTTCGGCGTTGCCAACGCAATGACAGTGCAGTGTATATATCACTGCACTTTGCAGTCGGGGAAACCCTTGATGTATGCAACTGAACAGTGCGTTTCAAAAGTTTAATATCACTAGAGATGAGGCATAGAAAATAAAAATATATATTCTTAATTATTAAGAGTACTTCAAGTTAAGGTTTTATTCTTAAGGAAAACCCGTTGTAAAATTCATTAAAGTTGAAAATTAACAATCCATAGAAATTTTTGTTTTAAAATTCGAAATAAAATAATATTACAAAGAAAAGCCAAATAAAGACGATTAAATCGACTTACCAAAACATCTTTATGTTTTTTTAATCCAATCCTTAGAGCATTATAAATTAAATATATTCTAATAAGAATAATTATATATTTTAAACCTTAAATCCTATTTAATTTATATAACCGAAACGCACTGTATGACACACAGTTTTTTCTGGTTTGATCCGAACTTGATGGTCATCTCTTTGCATCCATCCCCTCCATTTGGTTGCTTTGTTGTCATTTTATGCACATTTGTGTTTGTTTGCCGAATGATTTGCACAAAAAAATTTGTTTTTCGGATTGCATATTGGACAACATCGATGCGGGGCGAAGGGACAGCAGTTTTTTACATGAACAAATTAATTGAGTTTTTTTCTAGTTGACTGCATTTTTAATGAAATCGTTAGGGTTCGCTTGTTGAATTCTGCTGCACTTCTCGACTCGAATGGCCTGTCAAATAAACTTTTCGTTCGATTTTTCTGGTCATTGCTGTGGAGATAATGCTCTGGGGATAATGGTCTATGGTAGTTTTTTGTAAAAGCAAAATATTGGAAATTTGTGCGAAAATATTTGCACAGTTGTGGGATTAACTTAAAAAATATTTAAAAGCCGAGGCAACCAATTCCTCATAAGGTCAAGCATACCTATTCACAAAGAAACCTTTCAAGGGACCAAGTCCAACTTTTATTGTCCACACAAGATATCACTTAAGGGTAATGGAAAAGGTAATCCATAAAAACCTTAAAATTATTGTCAGGAAAAGCAGTTTTCGTCATAGGAATGCAGTTAGTGGAAATAAGTAGAAAATCTTTCCAGGAAATAAAACGTAGTCCACACAAAAAGACATAATTACGACATCAAACTGAAAATGAAATCGTAAAAATTATTACAGCCACACAAGGAATGAAAATTAAATTTATGGAGCCAAGGCAGAAGACAATTAAGGTGATCTCAAGAAGAAATGAGACCGAAATGAAAATAAACGACTGTAGTTTTTAATAAAAATCTATGATCTACAACAAAATTAGCCTAACATAATGGGAACTGTTCCCGGAATGCATTCAATCAAAATGTGTGCTCTCTCTCGCGGTCTTAATGTTGATTTAAAAAGTTATAATTAATGTGAAACGATCTTTTTATCACCACAACTTGATCTACATTTGATAGATGTATGATATCTCGGAGGAGAGAAGGTGCCACAAAGGTTAATTTATGAGCTTTTGACCGTTTGAACTCGGTGGGTCGTAGTTTGTCTTACTCAGTTTACTGATCGTCAAGCCGATCAAAAGTTCTGACCTCTGCGTGTTGGCATCTTTCTTCGATTTCAACTTCAGTTGATGTTCCACCTTAATGTGTGGTAAAGACCATTAAAAAAACTAAACTCAAATGGAAATAGTTTATAAATTTGTTATGGTTTTTTCCTGTAAGCAGTAAAAATTCCTATTCGTTGTGTGCTTGAGACGAAAATTGATGATCGGAGTCAAAGAAATTTGTTATTTTCAGGGCAGTTATTTTGGGTTGCGAGTGAGAGGATGGATGATGAGGATGGATTTTTGAACACCATCTTTATCTGAAAATGTTTTATGCAGTTTGACTGAGTAAATTAATCACAAGGCAGTTAATTGAAATTGTCAATAGTTTCAACACTAACTAAATATATAAATATATTTTCGTGATTATTAATAATTTTTCCAAAGTCAAAACTTTTTATTTGTGTAAATTATTTATTATATTTATGGTAAATTTATATACAAACTATTGAAATCTTCTTTATATTAATATGCTATTAATTCCAAATTTTAAGAACTTACTCATGGCTTAATTTACTTCCAAACTTTTACAATTGTTTATAAATATCAAATTCAAATTTTCTTGTTTTTTTAAATTTGTGAAATATCTTTCCATCTTTATCCACAAACCCTATAAAATAGGTTTCTTATGCTCTTTAAACCCTCCTACAGACCGCACGTGTCATGAATTGGAAAATAAGAAAGTAGCCTTTCGATTTATATCTTTGATAACTGTTTGCTTCTCCTCCAGATCGAGTTACTCCTACGACATTTTGGGTCTCGAAGATCCTACGCAGCATCTATTTCAGATGATTTGAGCTCGTGCCCTTTTTAATTTCCAACCCCCGCAGAGTTCAACCTCAGAAAGACATCTCAGCACAAGCCACACTTAACTTGACACGACGCTAAGATGCTGCCTCACTTTTCAGTTTTTATTTATTTGTCTGTACTCGGAAGATTGCTCTTATCGTTTTGAGGCTATTAGTCGAAAAAATGACCCAAAAAATTACTGTTAGCTTTTATGTTATTCTCAATAAAAAGTGATGAAGGCTATGTAAGGAATAGAAGATACCCAGTACTGGAACTAATTAAAGTTAAAAATAGATAGTCCTTCATATAAATTGGAAGATTTATTTTCAGTTTAATTTATACATATTTAAGGATTTATGGAAAGATATTTTATTTGACGAATATATATTAGGATTTCTTAAAAGTAATTTCCATTGGAAAATCGCTAAAGTCAACGTATTTTTTATAGGTTGATGTTATTAACAAAGTAAAATCTAATTAAAGGCACTATGTTGAAATAAACAATTTCTTTTTATATGGAAAATTGCAAAAAAAATATTTTTAAGCTCGCTTAATTTATCTATCAATTTAATATAATTTCATGTCAGTTACTGTCTGTAAATCGCCGTTTTCTGGGCTTATAGGGTATTAGAAACCACAAGAAAATAATGCAAGACCCTGCCACCCAGAGATGCTGGGCAAAACTCGACGCGCAATTAAAACTTTTCATGCACATCAACTTTCACTCAAGGAGAACTCCACCACCGACTGACAGACAGCGGCAGCGGTTCTTCTATAAGTCCCCTCGGTGCCCCGATATGCGCTTGTACATAGGGAAAAGTAATATTTTTCTAACAACCGACAGGCAATCAGCAAGCGGCAAACAAATTTTCCGTGGAAAGATCTTGAAATAAGATGATCTCCGGCGGCAGAAACCGAAACAGAAGCCGGAGCTAGAGCTGGAGCATCCAAGGCAGCGCACATGTCAGGGCTTATGCCACAAGTCAGCGGCAAGTGTCAAGTGTTTCATGCCACTTGGCCACCAGGGGAAAAAACACAGCAAACAGCAACAGAGCGGGGAAAAACTGGGAAAAATAAATCCATGTAATGCCTTCTGTGACAACACTCGAGGCGCTCTTCGGCTTGTCAAAAGCCAGCCGCATATTAAATGTGTTTTGCCTCCACAATAAATGATCTTTTGGGGATAAGACCATCGGCTGATGGCCCAACACATTCACGGATTTGGTTACAATCGATTGAGAGATGGAGATGGAAGTATTTATAAATCTAGGAATGGTTCAATGGGAAGATCAAGCTGGAAGTTTAAGGAGTGAACATACTTGCAGTTATAAATTTAACTTAATTATCCTATAATTCTGAAGAGACCATAGAAAATTTAAATAACATTTAAGAAATAATAATAATAATCTATGTAGAAAAGTCAAATAAAGATTTTGATGTCATCAAAAAATTATACGGTTATTATTTATAAATGTAAATATTATTATTCATATTTACATCACTCTTTATTGGACTATTTTCTTCTAAGACCGATTTATTTACGATGAAGATACACACTCTTCTTACAAACCATTCAAGAATCTTTCAAATAAAGAATCCCTTACTTCCACTTCCCATTTTCCCTGAAGCTTAAACTTCATTAAGATCTCATAAGCTCCCGTTCGGCTCAATAAGTATTGTGATCACCAAATAAAGCCATTAGTTTAGCTGCCGTCAAACTAACTGTTCCACTACCGCTTTATGGTTTGTTATCGACTCTATATTTATATTTATATTTCCCCAATCTCGTAATGATTGGACTTTATTTCTATGGCAAGCAGATGTGAGTTTTTCTGAACAAAAGTCGCACCACGAGTGCTTCCCCCAAGGGCAGGCAGCAGCAGCGGCAGATGCACGATCTTAACCAAGAGACGACCCCATGCGGGCCTATTAGCCGGCGGCTTATGACGCGATGCCAACACCATTTAACTGTGGAAAACTGGGGAAAAGCGGGGAAAATGGGAGCCACATAATTTCTATGATTATGTTGAGTGCAAAGAGCAAACAGCAAAGAAGTCTGATCTTTTTCCTCGGCTGTCTGTTCTCGCCTAATACAACAGACCCGCTAATGCTAATGACGATGAACACGTGCAGCGACAAAGCAAACAGCAAAAAAAATAAAAAATATAAGAAAAGATAAAAAAAATTAAAGAAACACAACTTAAAAAAAGAATAACAAACACAGCTAAACACCAACAACGATCGTTTCGCATAAAGTGCAACTTTGATGACTCTGAACGTTTTATGACAAGATCATGGCACGCGGGGTGATTTTAGAGTTTACAGAGAAAACAAATATAAAAAATAAATATCATTTAAAATAAATATTATAAAATATATAGGATATTATTATTGCTCTTTTCTAACTCTTATATCGAATATAAATATATTTAATTAATAATAAAGCAAGAGACCCATACATTTTCATTCTAATAATTTTTATAAATTATGAGCAAGCTCATAGAATCAGCAATAGAACATATTAAACTACTCAACTTACCCTCGCAGTGGCTGCTCCTCTCTGGCATAATAATAATCATCATCATCGGCCTTTGGGACTTGCGATGGACGGACTGTGACTGTTGGCATTTGACATTTGATGGCGTGCGCTCGTCCCATAACCATTTCTTTAAGCTAATAACAACAGCCAGCCAGCAGCCGCCACACCAGCAACAATCATAATAAACTTTTCATCTTTTTATGTTATGTTAAATACGATGCTGCCGTGGAAGGTGCGGGGATCCGATCCGATCCTCACATCTGGAGACACTTTGTTAATGGTCTCTAGTCCCGATCCGAGTGCGCGCTGCTCCCTCTCTTAGGGCTCCCCAGTCCCCCGTGCTGTTTGCTTTTAATGCCATCTAAAAACTGTTTTTAAACGCAAATTAATGTAGGCCCTGGTCCAAGTTTTTATTTGAAGTGTTGACTGACTGACTGACGGACGGAGGGAGGGACATGGCCCTACTCCACTCTATCTTGGTCTTGTGCCAGCGGTGATCTGATCCGATCTGCCTGCCATGTTTATTTCTTGTTCTTGTCGATTGTTATCTTTATGAAATTTTCACTCGACTTAATTGCATGCACACTCTTTAATGGCTCTTGAAATTGAAAAAAAAAGAAAAAATAAAAATAAGAACAGAAAATGCTAAAAAGACAAGCGTGCTCAGAAGCTAGGGAAATCTCTCCCTGGGGGAGCCCAAAAATAAAACCAAGAACCAAGTGAGTTTTACTGCTTATTAAATGTTACTCCAATGCTGCTTCAAAAGGGTGCAATATCAGATATTTATAGGCAACGCTCAACTAACCATGAAAAAAGCAATCCTAAAAAAAGAGCGAAAACGTTTCAACTTCTTTGGTTTGTCTGTAAATTATTGCATATATGCAAATAAAAAATACCTAAGTAAATTGAACACAAAAAAATGAAAAGTAGAGAAATTGTTTAGTGCTTTTTATTGGTATTTTGTATTTCAAAGAAGAATGTATCTGTACTCTTAGAAAAGTTTGTAAAAGTAATATAGAATTAATTTAATTGTATAGAATTTATTATCATATTTATTCCTGTACCTGCTAATTTCTTATTTTAAAGGTAAAAATATAAAGGAAAAATGTATAAAAAGATATTTCAGAATTAATTCAAGAGCAAATTAACCCATATCATGGGAAAATACATCCGAATAATATCCTATTTCCACCGCAAACAGGACCTCCTTCCTCCCTTCCAATTGCCAATCTAATCTAAAATCAATGTTAACCCTTGGTTCGCAGAGTATGAAAACAAAATTCTAATGCCACAATAGAGAAGGAGATTCCACCGAAAAAAAAGAAAAAAAGAAAGACATGCAAATCAGTTTTGCTCTTTTCCTTCTAGCCAGGAGACACACAACCCATAAAAATCATTCAAGCGGCGCCAGGCTATAAAAAAACCAACACAAAACCAGGAAGGCAAGCCACCAAAAAAAAAACAATATATAAGTATATGGAAAAGGAAGAAAGCAGGAATGAATCTTTGGCTCGTTGGTTGGTGCTTAAGCATGTTGAAAGCGATTTACTCCGGGACGGGAATGGGATTTGGATTGGGTGTCTTTTGGCGTGTGATTAGCATACGCAGTTTCGCATGACACCCTTTTTGTCAAGGGGTTGGCATTATAGGGCTTATCAACCGACTTTTATTCGTTACACAAGTCAACTCCGCCTAGCGATAAGGGGTAATTCTACACAAGGATATATGTTGTCTCTCTTTTTTGCGTAATTTATATGTGAAATTTTTATTTGACTCTTTTTGGTTTGGGTAATGCATGTGTTGTAACGACGGTTTCCGAACCGATGACATTATGTCAGATAAGTGAAATTACATGTTATGTCGACATTTTTTACAAGAGATTTTATATTATTGGTAGGCTTGGGGTAACACCCGGAATTTTGTATGATTTATTCTGGCTTTTCCTTTTTAATAACACTTTTTTTTTAGTTAAAAAGTTTGTTTTTTATTTATATGAATAATATTCTGTTGAGAATGGATTTGTCTCTCGTGACATTATCGTACCTTGTTAATTGACAAATGTATTTCCAATAATTACAGGTCAATAACTATTATTACTGATTTGATTGGATTTTTATTATTTCCGAACAGAAATATTAATAATGGAGTTTTTATACAAGGATAGAATAAAGTAGTCCCAATAAATGACTAAACATTTTCTAAATATTATTTAGCAAGTTTGACCTCTTTGTTTCTTTAATTAATATTTCTATAGTGTAAAACTGCAAGTTTCAACTGCCTTAAAAATAATTCTTAAATTTATTCTACAGTTCCAATTACTTCCACGTTGAATCCTTTAACACTTGCATTCCCATTTCGCCAACCGAAATGAGTTTGCAATCCCATTGAATTGCCCCAAACTGTAACTCATCAGAGCCCTTTTGTCCATCCCCTCGATGGGATTCGCCCCCTGGACAAACCGAAAGGCAGGAAGTAAAATCTGGCAAATGCCATTTTTTAATTGAATTTTCATTACATTTCCGTTTCGACGGTTGCCCCGATGCAAAGCCACCGAAACAATTTAATAACTGGGAATCAGGAGTCAGTAAGTCCGTCCAAAGATATTTACATTTTTCTTTTATTTTCTTGTTTGGCCGTGTAAAAATATTTGGCTGAAATGTTTTCAAGTTTTTCTCGCTCATCTTTTTTTCTGGGTTTTTATCATGCAACACTGCACCGGCGGCATCACGGAAAGCCGCTTACGTTGCACGGCGGGCAGGCAGGATTTGATTTTTGACTCGCTTTTTGCACTCTCGTTTTTGCATCTTTTTTTATGATGATTAAAAGTTATCTTAATGTCGGGCTAGGTTTACGACAATGTTGTCCCCGTTGTCGCTTTTTGGTGGAAATTTCCGGGAAAACAGAACAGGGTGAGAAGAGTGACGACTGTCAGGAGGAGTCATTCAGGGCAATGAAATGTTCATTCTGAATGGTTTTAATTGCGTATAGCAATGGCATCTTTAATGACTGATGACAGGACACGAACTTAATGTCAGCTGAGGTGTGCTGGATGGGTAATCCTTTAATGTCGAAAGTGACTGTTTTATAGATCGAATTTGATACGCTGAGAATAATGATGATTCATAGTTGTTGGCAAGGGAGGAAGAGTGTTTTAGTGATTAAAAGTTAGCTTAAAGGATTTTACCATTTAATACAATAAGAACGACAAATCAGATTTTACAAATATATATTTTAATTTGTTTAGCAGTAAAGCTATAGATTTTAAGATTGTTTTAAAATAAATATTACAATGCATACACTCAGATTTTATTCCCTTTGTTTATATTTTACATCTTGCACCTCTCAATCAATTGATGTTCCACTCCAAGTAACTATGAGAGGCAAATGCAGGTTCAGTGTTTTCCAACTGCCATCAAAAATTCAGCAACATGGTCAGTTGTTGATTAATGCAGACACATGTCCGTTGGCCAAACGCTGGGAAAAGGAAAATGAAGAATTTAGGGTGAAAATGTCCTGGTTGATTTGAAAATGCACTCAAAATCTAAGGCTTCTATTTGCCATCTCCATGGTCAGGGCATGATGTGCCATTTTCATGTCCAAAAGTGGGGGGACATTCGCAACTTGGTCCCTTTCTCCTTACTCGATGTAATCCGTCATAGAATCTGCAGTAAGGATGGGTGGGGATCCTGTGGGTGTGTGTGTGTTCGGGCAAAGCCAATGAACGGTAAACTTAATTATCCAGCTTAATTGTCAGGGATGTGAGTGGGCTTGTCTGCTTTATGGATGGTCCTAATGCAGCATTATTAATTGCCTGCAAGTGTAAATTCCAAGCCTGCAATGTAAATTGCAAAATTACAAGAACAGCAACCGAGCAGAGGGCGGTGTGTTCCCCATATCAAATAAATCTCATTTCCCCTATTTTGTCTTAAGGGAAGACTGAGAAATATACTTAAATATTTATTTTTATAAATTTTCTGGTCTTGTTTAATAAATTGAATTCAAGAGTTAAATGTTTGCTTCGATAATGTATAAACCGGAAAAAGTATGCTTAAAGAATATTCCCATGCATAATGGGATCTTCAATCGACTGTCTTTTGAATGCAATACCAAACATTTTTCCCAGACATAAACTGAACATTTCAATTTCTGTTTGTTTGCAAAACAAATTTTCCGCTTGGCGAATTTTTATTGACAATTAAATCCGAAAGCAGAGAACAAATCGAGCACCCCTTAGCCATGGACGCAGCAAATTGAAATGCAAATATGCAAATTTCTTTTCTCTTCCGAACAATTTTTATTTTATTTTTTACCAGCGTGCTGTTGACATATGCGATGTGCATAAATTTCCGTTTTGCCTTAAAACATTTCCGCAAAATCATAATAAACGTTGGGGAGCACAATATATACATATATAGATTGCAAAAAAAAAAATTATAAAAAGGCAAGACAAAGCGGCAAGAGTAACAGTTGCTGACTTCAAAATAATAATTCAGCCGCAAGGCAATCAAAGCAAATCAGGATTGTGGTCCAGGATCTCGTGTCTCGGATCTCGTCGCTCTCCCGCTGACGTGGATGATGATTTAGCTCCTTGGACCCGCGGGGTTAAGTGTGACTGACATGTGTATGGTTTTCGCATAGATTCACCCGTCTTTATTCCCTTTTCAGCAAAGTTAGTTGAGCGTAAAATATTCTTTCTCAAAGGGATACAAAGGTTTGCGTAAAGAAAATGAGCCACCAGAGGGGTTTGGGCGAAAACCGCTCTTTAGGTAACTTGTGGGCAGCTGAATTTGTTTTTAAGGTAAAAAATCGCAACTACAAGTTATGAATTTCCTTCCTTATATTTTTTAAATAATAAATTCTTTAGGCATAGGAAAGTTCAATGTCTAAATACCAGTAGCTTTTATTCCTTAAACATCTCTAATTTATCTCAATTAAGAAAATCTAATTCATCAGTTAAACCTGAATAGAAGCATTCTAGTATCCCTTTACTCAAGGGAATGAGACTTAAAGCATATCCTTCTTAGCTCCCAAAAAGAGCCAACAATCTCCCACAAACACACATATTTTCATCCCATCATTTGCCCTAATCATTCTCATTTTCTCATTTTCCAGCCCGGCTTTCCAGCATCTCATATGCTGCACATTATAAGCAGTAAATTACATTAAAGACAAAAACGTATTGATTGCCTGAAAGTGCAATCCCCAATCTCCGATCCCCCCAGACACCTCTCGTTGCATTCATCTGACACCTTTGAAGTATCTTTGTATCTCCGTCTTGGCACAATGAGCCGAGGCAAGGCCGGGCGCTGCTGCAGCTGCAGTCGGTGCTGCATATAATGTAAAATAAATTGGATTATCCTTTGATTCATTCACAGTTTGTCGCCCGGTCTGGGCTGTCACATAATTTATATGCTTTACATATTTCAAATCCGAGGGCCACCTGAAAGTCGCTTGCAATCTCCCAACGCGATGCATTTCCCGTGTGTGTCTCTGTGCCTGTGCCTGTGTGGGAGGCCCATTAATTTGCCGGGGTGTCAGTCAAAGGAGGCGATAACAAGTTTCGGCTGATTTGATTGCCGCCGTCTGCGATGAGCAATGAGCTGCTTAGATTTACCCTCGTGAGTTGTTGCGTTTACCTTTCCCCTTTGAGATCTGTTTTTAGGACTGAGCTGGCGGAGGCTAAGGTCTTAATTGCTTCGGGCTGGAGGTGGGTAGGGGTTAAGAGGTCCTGCATTCAAATGGGATAAATATAGGTTGTTGAATCGGAAAACAATAAGCTAAATAATAAAGAAGAGACAAGTGGGTTTAACATTGAATAAATTATCTGGGAGGACAGTGCTTATATTATATTATACAAATATTTCGAAAAATAATTTTATAAATTAAAATTTTAAAGGAATATAATTACACTTTCTTTCTTGAATTATATTTTTCCTATTAAGTTAAAATTTAATAAGAACTTAGTAGTATAAACTAAAAATATAATCTATAAATATATTTTAGTTTACGTATTTATAAATATTATGTGACTTAAGCCCCATTATATGTTCCCTTCTTCAGTCAGCTCTGATTTAATTAATTTACCCATCCCGGAAACCCTTATCTACAAAATAATGTATCGCTACCGTAAACCTGATCCTTGGCCCGCTCATTAACTGAACTCCTTTTGGGCCCAATCGAAAGACAACTGCCCATGAAAGATCGTCACTTGTGATTAATGATGGATGGATTGACCAGAGGAAAGGCAGAAAATCAGAGAAGATCTCCAATTATGCCATTTGCATTTACATTTCAGAAATTGTAAGCAATTATATTGGACATTTCTTCACTGACCCCACTGATCGATGGTCGAAGGTTTTTGGTTGTTACTTTTTCATTCTTTTTTTGGAAACTAGATAAGAATCGGAACAATAACAAAACGATGAACTGAAAATGATTAGTCAACACAATGCAGACGAGAACACTGACTGATACAGAGATGGGCTGGCAATAAAAAAAATTACAGACAATTTTCATGAACAAACGCCTTTTATGGTCGCACCAAAGGGAAAATGGAAAGGAAAACTATTAACAAATGTCAATTAGATGACACAGGCGCAAAAGTTGAGATTGAGAGAAAGGTTGCTTCGGACCGGGGTTAATGACAATGAGACGTGCAGCAGATACATCCAGCAGATACAAAGATACAACATAAAGAGAGATACATCCACAGATATGTTTGTCATTTTTCGGATACGTCTTTCAGTATTTTCTGTGGCAATGTTACAGATACAAATTTTCTGAACTTGTTGTTGGGTCCAATGATTTGTTTGCATTGTTAATTGGGCGAGGAAGGTGGGGGGAGATCCACCTGGGATGACTCAGAGGCGTGTGAATTTCAAATGATCGCCAGGCTTTTTACCGTTCTTTTATTGGGAAATTTATGCGGTGTCGGAATTTTGTGGGAGGAGTAATTTCGAATTTTAGTGGGTAATTTTAACCATCAAGTATACGACTTTACTGATAAGGTTAAGTACTCGTTGACCTGAAAGTTATTTAATTTTCTTTCTCTGCCAAATAAAGACATTATTGGGAAGTGGCCTTATCTAAAAATAGCTTACTTTAAGTGAGTTTCATTAAGTTTTTATCTGGGTTTTTTCTTACCAAGGTGGATTTTCTTAAAATTAAATCTTTCTTTCAGAGTGAAATATCTCTAAATTATCTTTTTCAGTTATTATTAAAATATTTTTGTAGCTAACTATGATTTTTAATTTAAGTTTAGTAATTTTATTTAACATTCTTAATCAATTTAGTATAAACTGTGTTCTAAAATGTTAATCTTTTAATTTTAAAACTCCATTTCCCAGTCACCATTTCATTTTTTTTTATAAAAGAAATATCTGCATCCTTTTTTCACGACTGAAATCAATTTGTAGCACTTTACCTAAAATTAACCTTATTAGGTAATTCCATTTTATTATAATGCGAGACCTTTTCCAATGAAATAATCAGCTCCACTTCTTTTTATGTCTCACGTCTGCGCGCTCAATTAAAAATCGTCAGATGGCATGTGGAAAACCCTTCCGGAAAATGGGGGAATTAAAGGAGCGGGCTTTCATTCAAGGTGTTTAGGTGGCAGGTGTCACTTGCCAGCTCAGCGAAGCTTAAACGCTTTTTGTACCATCAGAAATTAACGCCTGAAATGGATTTTAAGTGCGGCCTAGCTAATTGAAAAGGTGTTTGAACGTATAAAAAAACTCTGTATAGAAAACAAAAGGGGCAAGCTAGGTGGAGAAAAATTCAAAACAAACCTAAAAAAATCACAGACGAACCGAGCAATTGACCGCTGGGAAATGAACCCATAAACAAATTACAAACAAAAGGCATTTAAGGACCGACTGGGGACACCGACACGCAAGGTCCGGAGCATTTATTTATTAATCGCATGTCGGGGGACAAACCCCCAAAAAGGAGGAAAAATATTACACTAACACGTAAGCCTTAAATACTTCTGGAGCGGAAGAACTAATTAACAAAGCAGCGGACTCGGGACTCGGACCCAGACAGAATAACTTGACAGAAACTCATTAGCACGCTCGAACGTTAAAAATGTCGCGTCAAAATCAGCGCTTAATATTTTTTATGATTAGCCAACGACTAAATGTCTGCAAAAGTCCGGAATAGCCGGGGTGAATGTGGCGAAAATTATGACTTTTATATGTAAAGCTAAAGCTTCACATGCAAAGACAATGTAATTTTTTTTATGGTGAAAAAAAATAATAATTTTATAGGAACTAACAGTACAAGGGAAGGTTTGGTATTGGAAATAAAATAAATATATTCTGGTTTATAATTAAACAATTTATACATTTGAACGGTTTATTTTTAGGAATTTATTTCCCCTCGAAATCTTTAAGGATCATATTTTATCGTAAATTTAATTCAGCAATGTTCACTTTCTATTTTTTTTTTTTATTATTCCTATTAAATGAATATCTTACTGGAAATCTGCTTAAATATTCAGGTGTTTAGACAGGTGTCTGCGAGGTAACTGGGGGCGTGGTCAAAGTAATCATCATAACTCTGTGCGACGGAAAACGCTAAAGACACATTAATCACCGAAAAACAAAAACAAACGATGTGAGTGAGTTTTTCGCGACTTTTGCCGCCAGATCCATTTTAATTGTGTGCTTTGTTTGACTTTTTGGTAAATAAAAAGGAAAAATAAAGTAAAAGCCAAACAAAAACAAATACTGGGGACATGACACCCGCGGCTGCGTCACTCAGTTGTCAGTCCCGACATCCTGCTTCACTCTCTATTCGATACCCTTTAATTGCAAAGTATTTTAATTAATAGAAAATGTTTTCAATATTAGAGATTTTACTAAAAGTTATAACCGATGAAGAAAGAAGATGTAAATTGTAACCTTTGTGCTTATATTCACTAATATACATGTGATTTAACATATTCTTAATTAGTAGATGATAGACGATTGTATTTTATTTTTGCTTAAAAAATTTAAAAATATTATATTTCAATAGTCTGTATATTTTTAAGTCCTATAATTTCCATATTTTATCCATAATAAGGTGTTTTTGACGACCCAAATGGACTGCTGTTTTGTAAATATGACGATAAATTCTCGATGGCCACTGCTGGAACTTTTGCTCTATTTTTTTGTTTGCCTTTTTTTTTTTGGCTTCCATTGCAACTTCATTTTGGCTTTTAATTTCCTTCTGGGATTTACGTAAAAGGTATCCTTTCTCCCTTTGCGTTCAGTCTGCAGCATCGCTTTTAATGGCCAGCGTCCAGACGGCAGCGAATTTAATATAAAAACTAAGTGAAGAGGGTCGAGGAAAAGTGAGATAAGCTCTTTAAGCCCTATTAGCTGGTGCATAAGTGTGTGGGTGTCTGCATAAATATGTTAACTAAGATTTTTAAAGAATTAAATTATGGAAACTTAGAGTAAAAGTAAAGAAGTACAAAGACCCCACTTAAAGGCAATTAATAATTAAAGCACCCCTTTCGAAACCTTCAAACATCTCACATTCTAAACTCCTAATTAATCAAAAAAGGCTTGTCCATCGGGGCATAAAATGTACAGAAAACTTGTCAAGCGCTAGACCTGAAACAAATTGCATAATGCCTAACCAAAAATAAAAGAAAGTGCCTTCCATACATTAATAATTACAGCCACACAAAGGGCAAAAGTGTTGAGGCAAAATAGAAGCCCCATCCTCAACGAAAAGTTACGAACTCCCCTTTTATAATCCATCAAAAGCGGCGACAAACTTCACGCATTGTTAGGCAGCCAAAGTTAAGAAGGGGCTCTCGCAAATTAAAAGCCTGGCCAAAGCTTTGCTCATTTCAAAAGTGTGTGCGATCTGCTCTGGTAACATGGCTACCTTCTAGCTATTTTGGGTGTACTTTTGTAAATATTTTATATTTCTTATTAACTATTTTCGAAACCATTTCAATTGGTAACTATAATCAGGCAGAATAGTATTTCTGTTCAGAACAAACACTGTTATTTAGAGATTTGTATAATTGTTTAATAATGATATGTTTGTATACATATAGTCAAATCTTGGTAGCCCTTGACAGAATATTCACACATGAACACGTATATTTTTTTTTATATAAATCCGGCCCGAAGGACCAAATAATAATACGTATACACAGTGCACTTTTTTTTTCATTTTCTTCTTAATATGTCATTTAATAAATATTCTGGATTACAGTTTGCTTAGTTATTCATAAAGTAAGTTAACAATTCATAAAGTGAAACTTATTTAAGCTCACCTAATGTGTTAATTATACTTATTAAAAATAGGAACAATATATTATTATTTCTATGTGAATTATATGCTAATGCAGCCAACAAATAATTATGGAAAAACTTTAATATTTATAGTGGGTATCTATCATAAATTCCCCCATTACCCCATTTAGCCAATATTTTTCAAATTTATAGCTTCTCAACACTGTGCGTGTGAGAGAATTTGTGGGTGGGCCCACAGTTCAAGGAAGTTAAGAGCAGCATTTAAAAACTGAAGAAAATGGGGGAGCCAGCAGCTTCTTTTATTGACAATAGATGGAAGGCTAAGCAAAGATTCCATTTGAGTTGTAATTTTTAGCCATTTAGCTGGCCGGGCACGTTTTGCATTTAGCGCGTAAAATAAATTTGCACAATTTGTGACAAGAGTGCGAGCAGAACTAGAGGCAGGGGTTTGAGCAGTCGTTGAAAAAGGGGGGAGGCAAACAAATTGACAGCGAAAAGGAACAGTGGATAAAATCGATCAACTAAAATTTAAGACTACCAAGACATTGTCCAAAAATTAACAACTATTAGCTCTTGAAATGTATTACCTATTAATGGTTATCATTTGTAACAATTATATATTGCGATTCTTTTACCACTCAAACTAGTTTATAAAACATTTGTTATTAATATATTTCCGGAAAAAATTCTTTCATTAAATATAAATCAATTTAATTATTATTTGCAATATTTTTTAACGAGTCCTGCCACTGTGCAGTGTCGTTGGTGTTGGTCTCTTTGTCCCAAGGAGGCGTCACTGTGGGCAGGCTGGGCCCCTGTGGGTCGGCTAATTGTCATGCCATGCGAGACTTCTCTCCAGCGGTTGTCTTGGGGACCGCTACTGATTTTTCTTCTTATTTGCGGCTCTGCACTCGGTCCGTCCATCAATTGACTTTATCTATTTGAACTCGCATGTTAAAAATATCAATTTGTTGTCTGCCCAGACTTCTGACTTTGCCCGTTTCTGACTTTCTGACAGACACTTCGGCCCGCTCTCAACTGGCTCGGCTGACTGGCTGACTCGCTGGCTGGCTTGCTTTTAGCCAGGTCTGCAGTAGAATCGCAGCTTTGCGTTTTTGGTGTGATTTATGGCCACGCGGTGGCATAAATGTAGGTGCGGCCGGCTGCCACATAAATCATTGTTCAACTCGGCAAATGCAATTTTGCGCAAAATGTTCACTTTGCTATCCGAGCCGAGGGCTCAGAAAGCCTTTGGGGTCGCTAAGCAGGCTTAATTTTTGGTAATTGGTTGGGTCGGAGCTTAAATTATAGAACTATATCTAAAACTAGGGATAAAAAAGCCAAAAAATAGTTTGTTATTATTTTAAAGATTTATCTTTAATTTAAATATAAGTAAACATCCCTCATAAGATTCCCTGAAATTCTTTTAATAAATTAAACGAAATGCAAATAACATAATTAGACAGAAAACTACCCAAGTCCATCCCTAATCTTTTTCCTAAACTCTATTTCCTGTGGAAATCTCCCATATCCCGACACCTGTTATACTTTTACCCTCCCTTCATCCTTCGGCAAGTCATTTGACCATTTGGAATCACTTAATGTGCCAGGGAACCCCCATTTTCCAGGTCCTTCAGATCAATTATGAGTCCGAAAGGCAGAGGGACCAATCCTAGAAATAAGTGTGCCACTTGTGGACGAACGGAAAAGAACCCGAGTAAATTATAAGGTCGCTGGAAATCTCGGGAGGGCTAAACCCAACATGAATAATTCATCGAGTCAACTGAGTGGCTGCGGCTGCATTAATGAGTAACGCTTCTTATTTTCCATGATGCCGCACAAAAAAAATAGAAAGAAAATTGAGAAGTATTCAGCGAGACAAGTTTAATTAGAGTGAGAAGCCAAGTGAAATTGTCTTATCATAATCATTCCAGCCAGAGGAAATTCTCGTGATTTTTGCACGCAGACTGGGCTGGAAAATTGTGTCTAGTCACTCCACACACATCAATCATAGTCGAAGTCCCTTCAGACAGCCGAGTTAATGGCCAAGGGATCCTGGCCAGATATAATGGGCTGGGTGTTTGCGTGTCCTCGGACTTTCAGTTGGACAAGTGCATGATTAATTATTTTATTATCTATAAATTGGTTTTGTCCCCTCGCAGCGATGATGGTGGACCTTTTTTTTAGCTACAACTACCTTTGCATACTTTGGGGCTTGTCCAGATTACTCGCTTTTCTTTCCGGCTTTAAAAGGTTTTCTCACATCACATGTCGCCGTATGCTCCATCATAATTAATGCCACTAAAAGCTCTTGGTCCCGAAAAACGTTGTCCTTTTTTTAGTGAGAATTTATTCCGCAACATGACCGAGGATATTCCACTTCAAACTAGAGTAGAGAGCCATTTATAGCGGATTTTAGGTTCAATATTTTTTGCCAAGTGTTCGCGGAAAATCTGTGGATATTCTTTTCGATTCGCCCATTAAAAATCTTTCAGCTTTTTATGGCTTATGGCGAAACTCTCTGGCCAGATTTGGGTCAGCCATGGCTCGCGTTTAATTAGCAAAGTTTTATGACACTGTCTTTGGGTAGAGGGAAGCGATTTTATTTGAGATATTGCGATGACAGCTTTAATGGCACAATGAGAAATTAATGGCAGTGTACAGGGTCTTTGAAAACTCAAAAAAAAAAAGAAGACAAGAAAATAAAAAACTAGCTTCAGAACCTAATTAATCCAGAACGTGAGAAACTCTTTTCTTTTTTGAAGCCCAAATTAAGCCAATTAAAGTTCAAGCCGGCTCAAAAGTTCATTTCTTGGCTCAATTTCTGTAATCATTTCCACCGTGGGGAGTCGATCTGATCCTCCAATTAGCGGTTAGGATCATAAACCCGAACCAACAACTAACTCAATTATTACGCAATTAAGCGGCACACATTTCCCCCCCAGATTTATGGCTATATCCATATCGAACGGAGGGCACATTAAATCACGCGACCCATTAATAAAATTGTTTCAGTCGCGTCGCGCCATAATACTTCTTTGGGTTCCGACACAGAAGTCCCAAATATTTAATCATTGTCGCTGGGCTATCATACTTGGGGCCTTGGGATACATACTGGATGCCATAATTCTGTTGAAAACAATTTGTACAAGTTGATTTCATTCTCGACAGGCAGCTGCGGGCTCGGAGTCAAAGATTCGAACAGTTTTATGACCCTGCTTGGTCTGCCATTAAAAACGATTGTGTAAATTCTGGAAATAATCAAAAACTGATATAAAGAAGGCAACATAGAGATCACACTTAGCATTCCCGAAGAAGTCATAAAAATAATAGATTACCGAGAGCAAAGCTCAGTTGGTCAAATGTGGAAATGTCCCGCAGATATAAATTATTTTTTTATTTATCGTTTAGGTGAAAGGGATTTCAGAGAGAAATAATTACCTTTTTAGGGATCTTTAGAGCTCCATTCAGAATATATAAGCGTTTATTTTACATATATATTATTTCGCATATTTAAATCATTTTTAGGGCCGATTTTCCAATGTTAGGTTAACTTAGGTTAAAATCTGTCAGTCAGATAATTACTAAATTGTTATTCGGAGTTAAGTAGACCACCCATATCATGTTTTTACTTATCTGACTTGAAAATCCTGACTAGAGGAATAACTATTGTTTAAAATCTGACAATCCGATAAGCACAAGCATGATTTTTGGCGACTAATATTTATATTTATTGTTCAACCCATTGTTTAGTTATTTGTTTGTTATCTTTGTTTAATTTTTATTCATTTAAATTTGCAATAGTTTCTGATAAATTCAGCTTAAACAACACTCGCCAGCCATTAGTTAATGAACCTCATTTGCATTTGACGAAATCTCGCCATTTTAAGAAAAATAAATAGAAGCACTTTCAGCATTGATCAAATCATTGATCGACATGAACCCACACAATTTGCAGTTTTTACTCCATGCAAATCGCTGTGTGGGATTAGACCAAAAGAAAAAAATCCAATTAACACTTTTAGAACGTGCCAAAAACGTTATTGCGCAAAAACTTGATTTATGCGGCTAAAAAAAAACCGCGGGGAGTAGATAGGGAAATCGATTGGAGGTAGCCACAGTGTCTGAGCCAGTTTGCTTGAAATTCAAATGGAAACCCTCACGTTCGCGAAACGAACACCCACGAATCTCAAGAACCCACAAAATCAATCAACCTCGATTTGAATTTTCCTCTTACAGTCAAGTGCAAAAATAAATTATGGAGAATAGTAAATATATAATACCTGGGTCTATTTAAAGGCAAATAAATGTTGTAGATATTTTTAACTTTTATAAAACAAATATTGTTATAAAGCTTGCCGTTTAATTTATTTTATAATTCAATCCAGTTGCCACGATTCTCTATTTCCCAATTAAAACCACTTAAATATACATTCAATTAATTTAAAAACAGTAACAATATTTTATTACTTTATTTTCAAAACTATTGCCTCAAACCCAACTTATTTTTATTCCATAAAAATTGGTTAATCCTTAAAATACGGCCATAAACCGCACTGTATTAAGCCGTATACACTTGTATCTCTTTGTAGTTCATCGTTCGTAGTAATGAATTGCCGTGATTTAATCAATTGTGGCAGGTGTTTGGTTTTTTTTGTACTTTGCCATAAAAAAGACTGCACGCAGCCAGCAATCGAAACTGGTTGGATCCGACTTGGAGCCGAAAACAACTTTGAAAATCTTTTTGCCGAGGTCTTGTTTGATTTGCTCAAATTAGCGCAGGCAGAGAGCCGAAAACCTGCTGGCGTCCCCCACATGAGAAAAACGTAAATAAAAAACGAAAATAAAAATAAAAACACTCGCAACATGTGGCACGTTTCGCTGGGCAGGCGATTGAAATTGAAAACTTCGCAGCAAATTGTTGGCACTTAATTGAGTAACTCCGATCGATCTCTCGATGTGCTTTGCATAAATTGAAAGGCCTCCTCGATATTCTGGGAGTGGGTGCGTGACATAGGTGTCCGTCGTCCCTCGTCCGTAGTCCGCATGGAGTCGGTTGTCAGAGTTGGGCCTGATCGGGTCTCTCATTGTCTGCGATCCACAGCGGTCGCAGGGACTGGACACTTTACCGCAGCTCCGGCCAGGTGACCGGGTGACCACAGTGGATTGCAACTTTATTGATTCGATTCAACAATTGAAAATTGTTGATCTTTTGTGGTTGCCTTTCTGACACAATTGGGTCGTAGTTCCTAAGGTCGTGCAGGTGGTGTGGAGCTGAACTATTGGACAATTGAATTAGTTGTTAAGAAATAAATATGTAAGCTGTCGGGGATTCTTAGTTATATATAAATGGCATTTTCTAAACACACAGAAATTGATATTAAATTTAATTTCGACTTTTAAAGAAATATTATATTTTTATCGAGAGCATTGCCTTTAAAGATCTGCCATTAATTTATCATAAAATATATTTTAAAGCGAACATTTTTTTAAATGTTTTTTTTTTTTTTTTTTTTTTTGTATCAGTTTTCTTTGTGTAAATATTACGTAAAGTCAAAATTAATGATCATGCAAAACCCATAAATAAATACTCTAAAAATATTCCTTTTTTAATTGCATTTTCGAAAGTCCTTTTTATCTCAGTAAAAATTATATTTTTAAAGCCTTTCGCTTTCAAAGATATTTATTTTTTTTTTTAATATGACGATATATATTTGTGTAATATAAAAAGTAAACTCATCTCATTTTAAAGATCTTCTCAACTTCAACAATTCCGAAGATTAAAACCCACCAAAAACCTTCACCTTCTGAACACTTTTTAACTCTGCCGATCGTCTATTTTGACAACCACTATCAGACCGCCAACATTTTTGCCATCATTAAAGAATGTAATGATCGCCTTGACAATTCCCCGAGGCACTTGCTGCGGCCAGTCGTCGGTGTTGAAGATAATATTTTTTATGTAGAATTCGCCTTCGGGTACGGGGCAGAAATCCTCATCGACCAGCGGAAAGTTGGTGGTCTCTCCCTGCTTCAAGGAGGGCTGAACGAATTGGACGAAGAACTTCTTGAAGCACTCGCAGATGCTAGTCTGAGGGACATCCATGACCATGCGCTTGAAGTCGCCATCGCCATTGGGACTGGAGTAGAGCTCCACAGAGACCTTGAAGTCGTCGTTGTTCATCTCGCCAATGAACTTAAAGGATCCATTGAGGGCCCTCTCCCGACCGACAGTTTTCAGACCATTGAAGATCACCAAGGTCTCGGAGTCGCCCTCAAAGGGCTCCAGCTTTTCGTTGCTCACCACATAGGATTGCTCGCACTAATGAATTAAATTATTAATATTTAATTATTATAAATAATTCAAATTCACCTTAATATTGTGCAGCATGTAGAGAAGTAAAATCGCCAAAGTCCACTTCATATTCAACTGTTGGCTGCCTTCACTGAATCCGTCCTATTTATTGGATAGATTTGGCTCGCTTTCGGCACGCGATCTTCATGTTCCCATATAGGATCGTCGAAATGATTAACGATCTTGGTTTGCTGTTTGTTCATTGGCAACAATGTTTTGCTGATCGTGATCTTCAAATTCCAACAAGATATCTGTCAAGTTCAAAGCTTGTTAAAATTTAATGGATTTGATGCTGTGTTATTGGTTAAAAAAAATAAAGCTCTGGAATGTTAAATAGTTATGAAATTAGTCACTTAAGGTATATATTTTAACCCTTATTTGGTTATTGTGATTAATTCCTTTTAACAAATTAATAAAAATATAATAAAGGCATTTCCTTTATTGTCTGCATATTATAATAATTTTTCTACAAGTTATAAAATTTATTTATTTGTAAGTCTAACAAAAATATTTTCTGAAAACAATTCTTATTTTCGTAAAACACTAAACAATCAAATAGATATCTTCCTTCCCTAAAAAAACACCTTCGAATTTTCGATCCCCCATCAATCCGTGTTCCATCTTGGTGTTGAAAATCCAACTATAATAATTCAATTTGCTGGAATCGCCGCCAGTTCACCTACCCCCGGCCAGATGTTGGCCCCCAAAAAATTCAGCCGAAGTCCCATCAACAGATCATCAGCATTTGGGGGAAATTCCCCCTAAAAAGAGCGATAATAAAGCATTAATTGAAAAGTTATAAACAAAAGACAGGCAGCGGCGAACTCGAAGACAAAAGACACGAAAGTGCGCAGTGCCAGAAAAACTAAACTCAGCAGGAGATATTTTACATTTTCACGGATGGATTTCCCCAGAAAGTGTGTGTGCGCCAGAGCAGAGGGCGCGTTAGTTTATATTTATAACAAATTCATTCAAGATCCAACGGGGAAAAGCGGCCACATTTCGGAGGGTGGTGGAGGCATCGAAAAAAAATTAAATAGGGGACACACACGCGCCCGCGCCTGCCACAACCTATAAATAGGAAGAGTCAAATGAGAGGGGATTTTCCGAAAAATGAAAACGTCACTTCAACTTGGCATTGCCCGCTTTTCAAGGGGGGCTTGCCACCCATTCCTAGCCGAAAAGTGCGTTAAATTGATAAAGATAAACTTAATATACCTCGTAGATTTATTTATTAAATTAATAAATATTTAATAACGATTTTGGATTATATTTTATAAAGACTTTGGGTTGGAAGATCTTCTGTAAAGAAATATTAAATCCACACAAAATGATTCCAATATTTAATAATTATTTAAGTTTGCTTAAAAATCAATTCATAGAATTTTAGACCGATCCTTTGTAAATGGTTTATAGCTTAAAAAAATGTTATTCATCAAGATAAGAGGATCTAAAGCTAAAATTTTAAATATGTATTCACAACATCTATTACTATTTAATTTCTCAATAAAAACTCATTAGATTCCATATAGATTTCCAATTACAAACAATTCCAAAGTACCATTATGCCCCAAAATTAAGAGGTATCCCAGAACACAGCCATCTGCAAGCCGCAAACTATTCGGGGCATTTTCCAAGTAATATGCAACACATGTTCTCTGGCCCGTGGGGGAAGTGTGCTCCTGCGCCTGCGCCCCGTGCCGCAAAAGGAAAACGGAAAAGTGCCACGGAGTTTTCCCTTTTGTCAAATGGAGCAGCACACGAACGTAACGTCAAGTGACAGTTCGCTGTCCTCAGCCAGGCATGACATTAGATGATGCCTTGACTCGGATCAGCACCCCAAAAACCCCAAGAATAAGGGGGAGCCACAAGATTCCATCTTTCTCCCAACTCCGGCAGCATTGTCAATCAAAAAAAGTTAGAAGAGGATTTATTAGGGGAAAAGGAAAATCCTGATTTAGAGTACAGTTTAAATTAATACTTCTATGAGGCATACAAATATATAAAATAAATAAAAACTTGGTAGTTAGTTACTAAAACCATTTACATTGTCGTTGACCAAAGATCTGACGAAATACCAAATACAACGGGTTAAGAAACCATTAAGCAAACCACAAAATTTAGCATATTGCGAGGCTTTTCTATCCCAGATTAATGATCACTCCGCTGGCTTTGAGTTCGCCAAGTGGTCGAGCAGGTGACAGGCATTAGCATAAATCGCAGAAATCGCTGAAATCGAAGCGAGCAGAGCGGACAGGTCGGTCAACAATTAATGGACACCTACACGAGACGATGGCCAGGTCTGCCTGGACCTGGCCAGCGGATAGCCTCAGCAGTATAAATCAAACTTTTAATTATAGTGTAATTAATGTAACGTATTTCAATTAATTAAATGCACTTTGATTGGCGTCGTTACCCAAAGGCAGCTCAGCTAAGAGACCAGCGATCAGCGACCAGCAACGCCCAGGCACAGACCAAAACGTAAGTTGAGAAAATCCAAAATCTGTAGAAAAACAAAAACATTACGAAACCTGAAAATTTGCGCGCCAAAAAAAATCGGCGAGGAAAATGCAATATCAAAACAAGCCAGCGACAAAAACAAGAAGTATGGTTTTTAATCATTCGTACTTGAGATGCTCTTTTTAAAGGATATATTTTGAGAGGACAATGGAGAATTTATAACTAAAATAAATACTTTATTTTACAATTAATTAAAATTTAATTTTTGTAATAGTAATTTTTTTTTAAAGATATTCATTAATATTTCAGACATAATAAGTAGTTGATAACAAGGCATATACATTTAAGTTTGAGCTATGAGGAATTAGTTAATTGAAATTAAAATTCTCTGAATTGTAGGAACTAATAATTAAATAACCTTTTGAAGTTCCGATAAGATTCCATTCCCCGATAATCTCTCAATAAATAGAGTATCCCAAACAGCTGTCCGTGTTGCCAAAGCAGGTGATAAGGCGGCAGTGGCAACGTCTACCACCAAAGCAGCAACTCGATCCGCATCAAACGTCGTCATAAACCAGCTGCAACTAATGGAGGACTGCAGGAGGCGGGGGGCGTGGCGTGGGCGATGGAAAACTCAATTGCGTCGTTGCGAAAATTAACTGCAATATGCACGGGGCCCAAAGAGGCCGAAAGACACTTGTGGCACAAATGTTAAAGGCTCGCCACAAGGCCTGGTCCAACTTCGTGCTTTTTTCACTTTAAATACACAGTAAAAATTTGAATTATTTTTTAAAAATATCAGTGCATTTTTGTGTTACTATAGGGAGAACTACCAGTTTGTGTAAATAAATTAAATAAAAAACTGACATAATTATACAGACCTAAAAATATATCGAGAAAGAACAGACAGTTTGGAAAATTGAATTTTTTGTAAAATTGCTATAGGATATTCTAGTCCGAATATTATTTAATAATTAAATGCATTTATTCCATTAAACGTCTATATTCACACTGCAATTATTTTAAGCAAGAAATAATAACTATTCTGAAGTGTTTCGACAGTCGAATTCCAGGACATCAAATAATAACGGAAAGCTAAAATATAAGCTATTATTTTGGAAGGCTATTACTTTTAATAATACGTATACGTAATATTTTTATTATTATAAATAATTTCTTGGTTTTCATTTTTGTAGAATTTTTTCTCTGCGTGCCATGGCAACTTTGGCTTCCTACGTTTCAGGCCAATTCAAGAAGGCGTCGCGTCGCGGCTTCCGTGGCAGGTTACAACAAATTTGTGGCCTGTTGTTGCTGTTGGCTTGGCCTAATGCGAAAGTTGTTGCCCTTGTGTTAGTGTGCAGTCGTTGTGTATTCGTGCCACAAGTGGCAGTGCCAACCAGCATTGGCCTACATAAATTATTTTCAAATTTAAAAAAAAGTTAGAAATAATTAAATGGTCTTGTATCGAGAAAAAGTAAAAAATGTAAGTCCAAAACTTAAATAAATTGTTCGCGAAAGGTATAAAGTAGTAAAAAGTAAGATACAAAATGCAAGCTTCTTTTATGGAGTTATTTTTATTTTAAATTGTATTTAGATCATTTTGATATAATTCTCGAAATCTATAAACGAAATAGCCAAAATGTATTTATAAAGAGGGTGTCTAATTGTACAGTCAAGATGACAGATGCTTAACTATTAGTCTAAGCTAACGTTCACCCAAAATATAATTTGTGCTTCTCAATATCCGCTATGTTAACCGATAGTTAAGTTTGTATATTTAGCTATCCTCCCTAATTACTTAAGATCTTTATTGTTATAGTATTTAAAATGCCATTTTTTATTTATGAAGTATTAAGTATTTATAATTTAAATTAATAAGTTTTAATTAAAGTTATCTTTAATATTTAAGGTTTTGTTTTCCTGTTGGTTAGTGTTGTTTGCCAACCACGTCACGCGTCAAACTTTGTACGTGTTGTTTCGTTTGTTGGTCAAGTGGCCAGCGAACAACGAGCAACAACAGCAAAAACAACCACGGACAACATTGACAATAACAAATGCAACACGCGCTTAATTTTTATTAGACCTCATGTGGTGCGCATGCGCAGCACCGAATAACCGTTGCACACGGACATACGGATACGAATGCATCTGTATCTCGGCGCACATGTGAGCGTAGATACATTTTTTGGGGCCAGCAATTGGCATAATTGACTGGCCGGCCCCGGCTCGGCTCGGGCCCGAACCTGGGCCCCGTCTGGTCAGATACGTGAGGTGGGAGAACCTTTCGGCTAACATATTGAGCCACTCCACGGGCAATTGATTTATGTCCATCATTAATAACAATCACAAGAGCGGTCCGAGACAAATGTAAAGCAAGTCAGTTGAGTGACAAGGAGGTGGAACCTTGGGCTACACCCACACTGGATGTTTTTTGGTTTCCAAATTGGGATCTTAGAGACGGTATAGCGCTGATTTTTCACTTCTAAGTTATTTTTTTGGGGTAATTTCGATGGGAAAAAGATAAATAGAAATTCTAAACGAATTTAATTAATTAATTAACAACTCAGACATGTTAAATAAATGATGAAAATGAAGGGATTTGTTTCACGTAAAGAAAAAGAATAATATAAATAAGTTTATATACTAAAACATTTTATATATTGACCTAAAAGAAATCAATTATTGTATGAGACAAAATAAGAATAATATAATTGTTCTTAAATTGAAATTAAAATTATTATCACTTTAGGTAATTCTTAGCGATTTATTATTAATATTCTAGACAAAAAATTGAATTTAACTTAAATTTATTCCAAATGCTTGCAAAGCGCTACAAGTATTAGAATGCTATTAGGAATAAATCCTTGCAAAATATAGAGAATCTATATATATTAAACATATAAAGTTATATAGGATAAAATAATTTAATTATACAAAATATATTCGTATTGAATTTATAATATCACAAAATATTAAGAAGTCAGTAATACATGTTTTATTTGCTTTACAAAAGATCTTTTTGTGGAACTAAAAGTCTTTGTTTAATTTGTGTTCCTCAATTAAAATCCAATTAGCAAGTAAATGTTAAATTTCAATCCCAATGGGCTAAAGGAATCAACAGAATACAACGTGGAGAGTAAGCTTAAGACTGTATACTTATAATAGTAAAATCATTACAGTAAAATAATTTCATAAAATAAAATAATAGTTAATTCGGCAATCCTTTATAATATTATTAACTTTAACTCATATATATATTCGCTCTTAAGTTAAATTTCACAGTGAATGTAATTTCGCCATATTCGTTTTCAATTTCACAATTTAAGAACCGAATCTTATATCACTTTCCCGCATTGTATTTGCAATTATCAGCAATAAATTGGTTTATGTCGGCAGCTTCACATATCAAGCCATACAGATTTTTATGGGCCCCTCGCCGTCGTCTATATTTAGATATCGCCACAATGAAGAGCCAAGCAAAACAAAAAGCGAATCCAGCCCGAACTAATTGCCATGTCCACAATACTGGTGCTTATCCTTGATCATCAATGGTTCATTAACTCCGGCTGAACTGCTGAATCTGTTGGAAAAATAAAGAAACGAAGACAACAATGCCGCGGAGCGTATTTAATACAATTAACTTGCTGCGTTATAAGATTAACCCCATCGAAGGGGCAGACTTGCAGGAGAGTCGAGATCAGGCTCCTGCCCAGATTAACAATCAATTAAAATTGACAAGTGGTCAGGGCAAGCCGGGACAAGTTAGGGTTAGGGAAAATGCAAGAGAGGAAAATAATTACGATGGCTGCATAAAAGGCGCCATTTAGCTCCGGCTAACGACACGCAATAATTACGCCCAATTAATCGCAATAACTTTTGCAAATTAGATAATTTCGGTTCACGTCCCGGGGTCCGGGTCCAGTCCGGAGAACGAGAACGAGCGCTCCTCCATCTGCCCTGGGGCCACATTAAATGTAATTCTTTTCCTGAAAAGAGGGAGTTTGGCCGGCACAAGATTTTCCAGCACGCCACTCAAATGTGTGTAATCAGGCATCGCTGCACTTGTCGCTCCTCCATCGGGTCCATCTGCTCCAGCCCCCAGGGCAGACCCAGAAACGCCCCAGCTTCTGTGACAATGTATGGACACCCTCCTGATGGGTGTGTTTGGGTATATAAAAGCGGAAAAGTTGTCCTATAAAATTACCTGATGCAATCCACAATTAATTCAATAAATAAAATACAAGTTTATGCTTAAACTAACAAATAAACTACACTTAATTGTAGTGCTAACTTTTTATTATATTTCTTGACATTATTTATTTAGTTTGAAATTAATAACTGGGCAGTATTATTTTTATTCACTGGCCATTGGGCATTTTCTTGTAGTTCTTGCAACATAATTCTAGTAATTATTAGTTGATAAAACTATTAATAATATTCCTTAGAAGCATTTTTTTCTGGCTAAGCTTTTCCTTTTTTTTTTAATGCTTCTTTTTTCAAAAGAACCTTTTTAATTGTTCTTTAAACCACATGTATCTTTTAGCTCCCATTTAAATTAACTCTGGCGCTTGTTTATTGCCTAGCAGATATCAAACAGTCGACTCCTCTGCTTAATATCTATAATTTATTATTTCCTAGTACATCTTTTTTATTCCTGCCCCCAGTGTGTCCGCCACTTGCTGCACTTCTAGTTGTTGCTCTTCTGCTGTTGCTGTTGCCTGGGCTGCTGTTGCTGTTGCTCCATCAAAAGGCTGTTCTGCAAATAAATTATTGCCCCGTGCACTTGCGCCTGCCTCCCCCTCCTGGCAGCCCGGCCCCACCTCGACACCAAGGCTCTGAGGCAAATGCCTACTTAACCAAGGCGCAATGCTAAAAATACAATTGAACCTATTGCTGACAGCTGTTGCGTAAGCCGCGGAGCGGTTGTGGCTAGAAAAAGGGGGTTTACTCTGGATGGGAATTAAATAATTAAATAAGCAAAATATTATGTATAATTCTTAAGAAATTGATAAAGATTTTAAATCTGTTAAAATTATGTAGAAAAGGATACTACAACATATTATAACTTTTACCAAATATTTTAGAGGTGATACAGAAATCTCTAGGGCTATGAAATCCTTTAATAAGATGCTTAAAAATATGCTTAAAAATATTACATCGTCAATTAGAAATCAATTTACACTTAATTTGGTACCCTCAATATTTTGTTGTATATTTTTAGACACCTTCTTTAGGAATTTCAAAAGCGTAAAGATTTCTGTGTTACATTTTAATTAGATTCGAATTTTTTGACACCTTTTAAATATAATCTAAATTAATTTTGCTTTAGCGCTTTCATATAATAAAAATGCAAAATATTAAGTAATCAAAACTTAAATCATATCAAGAAAACTTCTTTAAGAAAGGAAGCCATAATTAAAATCAAATACTCGTGAAACTAAACTCCAAGAAATTATTCTCAAAATATCTTAACTATTACTCCTACTTTATAAACTATAACCTATCGATTTAATGCAATAAAAATTAATACAAAATTCATAGAGAGAGCTTAACCCCTTTCTTCACAAACTCCGCTCCTGGGGGAACTCAATTTATCAAAAAGGCAGCACGCCAGCACGAGAGCCAGCAACGAGCTCCAGCAACGTGCTCCTCCAACTAGTCGATGTGCCCTCCGGCGGAAAGCCGAGGAGGAGTCGTCTTCGTCTAGTGTTACATAAGCAAACTCGAGATGCGAGCTAAGAGCTGCGAGCTGCGAGCAGCAGTTGGGTAGCTTATCTATCTGCGAGTATTGGCTGCTGGCTGCCGGCTGTTGCTGCTGCTGGAGGAGCAAGGAGCAGATCAAGTGGCACCGGATCACGGGTGCCCACAAAAAGGGGGAGGAGAGCGGCGACGGGGCCGCGACAGCTGGCAAAAGGCGGCGGCACTGTACTGGAAAGGCCAATTCTAGATCCCAAGATCCTGCTCGGCCAGCATTAAAAGCTCCAGGCGGGCACGCGTCAAGCTGAGAGTTGGTCAAAACCAAAAGCACTTGAAAAATATGATTTTACAATAAGAATTTATTAAAGATACTTGGGGTTTATAAATATTTACAGATCAAACTGGTCAAAGCCAAAAGCACTTGAAAAATATGATTTTTCAATAAGAATTTATTATAGATACTTGGGATTTAAAAATTCTTAGAGATCAAACTGGTCCCTTTAACATAAAAAAAAAACTTAGTTTGATGTCTTCTTATATCAAATTTGACTTGAAAGATATAGTGGTTTGATCTTGAATTTTTTTCCTGTGCAGCTTTAGCAGCTGGCCAAAACCCAAACAGTAGCCCATTGTACAGAAGTTATATATACATCCATATATCTCTATATATACTTGTATATGTTGGTTTGTGGATTGAAATTGATTTGTTTGTGGCCTGTGGCCAAGTGACAGAGTTAGGGGACTTAAATCCAATCAGCGGACTGGTCCGCACACGCCTCCAATTAGAGTCTAAATGACAATTGTACTTTTAACCCAATTTACTCTCGGTTCCTCACAGATTCCCGTCAGTTTGTTCTCTCTGTAGCCTTAACAATAAATCTGAATTGTGTACGATTTTTAGAGTATACATAGAGCCCTTCTTGTTAGCCCCTTCCAGTGCTCCTCCTCCTCCTCCTTCTCCTCCAGGTCGATCGCACTTCAATCTTTGCTCAAGTGTCGCAGAAGCCAATGGAGTGCATCGGTTTGCTGCTTAGGAAAGGGTATTTGGGGGGTTTAACATTTTATTAAATAAAATAAAAAATATTACTATATTATAGGCTTAATAAAATACAAATATTATTTAGGGAAGTATTTTTTAAAAATATTTAAAGCTCTAATTTATATAAATACATCCCACTAAAAATTGAAATAAATATATTTAAAGGATGTTTTGATTCCTATTGTAATATACGATTTTGTGTGCTTAATTTCTATTAATTAATTATTTTATTTACTTTTCAAAACTCTTATTCTTGAATTTAATTCACTTTCCATCAATTCTTCCCGAAAGAGCATTTCCTCGTGGCTTTCTTCGGCAATATTATGATTTTTCCCCCTTTTCTTGTTTATGCATTTGATTATTTGCTTAAATCTTTATCGTTGATTTTCCAGGCTGTGTGTGTGTGCGAGTGTGCCTTCCTCGTTTTTAGTTTTGTAATATTTTTTTTTCTTCTTCTTTAGTTATGTATGCAGGCAGCGTTTCTCGTTTCGTTTCGTATCGCTTCGTTCCTTTCGCAGTCTTCGTTTGCATCCACACCAACGTGCTGCCAGATATATTCGTATCTGTATCTGGAAGTGCGGCGGAGGCGAGTCAAGATCCATTAAGGCAATGACCTGTTTTCATATCATTTCTATATGTTGTTGTTTTGTCTCGTTCTCGCTCAAGGGGGCGTGGGCGGAGGGAGAAGGGCAAGATGGGGGCGGGGCACACGCAATCGACGGAGGAATCGACGGACGTCGCATGTGTCCCAATGTTGCAAGTTGATAGTAAAAATTATGATGATTCTTGCCCCAAACAACTGGCGGTTACTGGTCAAACGAGTTCTCTCGTTGTTGATTTTTTTATTTATTGTGTTTTTTTTTTAGTTTTGTTTCTTTATTTTTTTTGTGCATATTTATCTCTGCGTTGTCGCTGCCTCCACTTCATTAGGTCTTTAATTTTATATCGTATCAAAACAGAGAAAAGGCAGGCACTACGCTTGGGTCTCGTTGTTCTTTTCTTTTCTTTGCTGAGTTTATTTTATACCCTAGAAAACCTTAAATTAATAATAATATAATTATTATAATAATTATAATTATAATAGTATTATTCCAAAATATTTCCCGTCCTCTAGTTTCTATTATAGAACTTTTTTTATAAAGAACTTATTAAAACAACAAATTCTATGTTGAAACCGAACTTAAAGTTGTATTAAAAAACCTCTTAAAACTTTATTAAATTATATAATTCATTTTTACAATGGCCATAATATTCAGAAGTTCTAATTTCTTCACGAACATAATTTTAAAAATTTATTTCAACTGAAGTTTATATAAAATAATATTAGAATTAACTATGCAAGTTACAAAGATTTGTATTTTTCTTGATTTAGATCCCGAAAATATTTTATTCTTAAATTAATATTTGAATTCTATTAATTATTCTCTTATTATGGCAAAGTACATTCTCCCAGGGTATTCCCCGATCGATCCCCGCATCTAACTCCTCTATGTTGTAGGTTTTTTTTGCAGTTGTACTATGAGCGTATCTTGTGGATACTCGGACGACGTGAAAAAAGTCTTTGGCGCGTAAAATCTTTTTGGGTTCATTAGAACGTTGAACGTTGTTGTCGTTGCCAGCTCCTTTTCCAGAACCCCATGCGAGGGGATCAGGCATTGGGGTTCCTCGGTTCAGATCCGTTCCTGGCCCTGGTCACCTGGGCAATCAAGTCGTTCCTCGTGGCCCCTGTCACTTTGACAGCGCATCTGCTGTTTAATCTGGTTTCTGGCCGCGGCGATGGCTGCCCTGCTCCTCTGCCCAGTTAGAGATTGCGGAGTACCTACATACTTGTACTATGTAGTACTTGTATTATTGCCGCGGTACAGTACGATCCTAGGACGGGCACTAGTACGCGCGCGGCTATTTTTAGTGATCGCGTGGATATGATCAATCAAAATGAAGGCGTGACAAAAGGGACAGAGACTATTTATAGGGGCAGAAGTGCATACTTAGTTGCACGCTAGATCGGAATCTTGAAGTTTGTATTAAATATGGGCATTAAAAATGTTCTAATATGGGGTTTTGGCATGTGCTTTAACTAAGGTTATATATTTGTTTGATTATATCATAAAAGTACTCCAGCAATGTGATAAGGATAAACACAGAAATGGTTATAAAAACCTAAAGATATTTTTAAAATATAATTTACTAAAATAAAATTGTATTCATTGCAATAAAATTGAAAGTTACAATTCAACTTTAAGATTGTCATATCCCTATATAATTTTTATAACTATATTATCCATTATTTTAGTAAGTAAGTAAGTTTCCTTCTTTCTTAAGGTATTTTCTAAGTATATTGTTCTTTGTTTTATCCTCTCTCAAAAAACCCTATAAGGTTATTGGGTTATCGCACCTCCATAATTTCCATTGTCGATCACTCTCATCCATCACCATCGCCTAAGCTCCAACCGTGAAATCGTCTTTCTTTCCTTTACAGTTTACTCAAGATAAGCAATGCCACTTTCCACTTTTTAGTGTAAAGTGTAAAGTGCCTTTCTATTTGCTTAGAACCAACCTTAAGACCCTCCATACGATATCTGCCTCTGGTATTATTTGCCCAGAACATTTGCCTCTGTTTGGCTACTTAAATTTCCCAGAGTCAATAAATGGAATCGAGTTTGTTAGCTCAGAAGACCAGATGTCGCTTGGCCCAACCTTGACCACTCCACATAATTGCGATTATCTGGCGATGCTACAGCAACGTCTCAGGGTCAGTTGGTTATTTTTTTCCACCATTTGTTCATTAGCAATACCATCCTTGAAATCAAATTGAAATCGTAATGGGGCACACCCCCTGGGGGGCCCAATAAGAATTGCACTCGCCAAGTCAAAGTTTAAACAGAGTTTGACCGAAAGCAAATATATGGGCAAAGCATTTTAATCACGGCTCATTTTCCATAGATTAACCTCCAAGTGGGTGGAAACTCTGACTACAAGACAAATAATTGAGGGTTTTATTAAACTAAAAAAACAGAGTGGAAAATTCTTATTTTACGAGGCATTGAAATCAATCTTAGTTACCTTAAATAAAGCTGAAAAAAATGATTAGAATTCGAGTTATAAACGTTTAGGAAATTTATGAAGAAACTATCCTCTAATAAATAAGGCAAATCAATTCGTTTATCCTTTTAATAAGATTCAAAATTTATCTCTAATGTAATTTAATTGAATTTCTTTCTGTGCAGCCTAGAACTGAGAACTTAAAACCTTTTGGATCAGACCGTACTTAAACCATAATCATGGCCAAGTGCTGATTTGCATTCGCAATTGCTCGAATCAATGTTATGAACGTCAAAAGCACGACAAATGAATCATGCGGCGATCTCTTCTTTATATAGATCCCCATTGCCTCTCGATCACCGCTCCGCTCCGATCGCTGGATGGAGATCCGAGCTCAACTCGTGTGCCCCAGAGGCAGCGACATTGACAATGAGCCAAAAAGCGTTTCCAAAGCGATCCACAAACGGTAGCCAGCCAGCAATAATAAAAACAATGCACCAAACAAAAGCAGAGAACATAAAGCATGAATGTAACGACTTGGTGTTACCATTTAAATGGTTTTTCAATACATATTTTACTAGATTTGCAATTAAAAACGAATAAATATTGACAAAGTCATAATAATAAAGCAGGTTATTTAAACAACAACTGGATTTTAAAATGTAAAATAAACTAGAAAAGATGCCAGGTTTATAAAAACCATGTTTCCCTATTTAACAGAAATGTAAGCTTAAGTTTAAGTTGTATTTAAATTTCTATGTATGTACCGATTTTAAATGAGTTTGTTTCTTATTACATATCTATTTAGCTAAATATTCTCTACCTAGTTTTACCTGCTACAAATAATCATTCCCTTTTCCCCTAAATTACAGGGTATCTAAAAATACGTGCCCGTTTGTAAGAGCTTTTGGATTTGGTTTGTTGTTGCAGCATGATCGGGCAAAAGATCGTTAAGCAGTGCACAGTAGCTGCTCGAGCGTCATAATAACAGCAGCAACAAGATGTTCGAGTCCCCCAGCCCAACGATGGGCTCCCTTTTGCCCCAATCCCCCTCTCCCTTACCCTCCCCTCCCCTCCATCGAACCCACCGCCTACTTGCAGGTCCCACTATCCGTCCGTCGTTTGTCCGTGGAGTGTGGAGTGCAGCTGCAACGCTGCAGGGTGTACACTGTACAGTGCAACATCGACGCGCCACAAATCAACAGCACACACTGGGACTCCTCCGATATTGGACCGGTTTGCTCGGCGCACAGTGCGGACTTTACGGACATTACGGACAGAACGGACAGAACGGACAGAACAGACGCAACGGACACAACGGACAGCGGACAGCGGACAGATCGGACGGAGAAGACGACGACGACGACGATGCATAAAGCTCTTTAAGAACCTTTTTTGTTGCGGCTGGCAGTTCAGTACACTGAAGGAAATACTATTATAAGTTCCTAATATATTAGGCTTTATATAAAATATTTATTTTATTATTTATAATTATAATTATTTCTGATTATAATTAGAAGATTAAACAAAATAATTATTGAAAGAAGTCTGTAAGTGTAACGCTCTTTTCATATTCCAATAATTCCTTTTAAATTGTTAATATTCTTTTAAATAAATATGTAATATAATAAAATATATTTTTATGGCATTGGTTAATAATTATAAGTACATACATATATCCATAATCAACCTAATCTACTCACGCGAAAAGTGTTCCTAAGCATTGAGTCAAAACGAGAGGTCAATAGTCACCCTCTCGCTCTATCGCACTGCTTAGGAACACTTTTCGCGTGTCTAAGTACGTAGCTTTATCCAAAAACTTTATATATATTTATTTTTCTCCTTGGCACACTTTTATTTTCCTAATTCTAAATGAAGTTTTAGTTGAGAAATAATAAAAAATCATTTAAAAAGGGACAGAAACTTAGTTTTGCAAAGTCTAAGACTTTTACATTTTTGTTTTATTTTTTAATTAAAAAAACCAAGTTTAAGATTGATTTTCGCTTAGCCTACAATGTACTAATTTTTGTGCCCAACCCAATTTCAATTTGTTTACACTGATTGATCTACAACAATTTCTCTTTTGGCCTTTTTTAATAACTAACCAGCTACTAGTTGGCTGACCCATCAACCTCCTCCAACCCCATTCCCCTTCTAAATCGTTAAATTTCATATATCAAATTATGGCCGGGGACCACGAACCCCTAATTTTGTTGCGTGTAATTGCCACTTCCAGTACAAAAGCTTTTATTTTGTATGCTTGTTGTATCTGTTGCTGTTGTTGTATCTTTTGTTGTTATATCTTTCGGTGTTGTTATTGTATCTTTTGTTGGTGTATCTGTGGTTGTTGTTGTACCTGTTTCATGTTGTTGTTGTAGTCATTGTTGTATCTTTCGTTGTTGTATCTTTTGTTGTTGTATCTTTCGTTGTTGTATCTTTTGTTGTTGTATTTTCTGTTTCGTTCAGTTCTTTTCCTTCCTCTATGTTTAAGGCGGCTGCGCTGCCGTCTTAAGCTGCATTACAACTTTTTACTGCGTCTTAAACTGAAATCGAGTTTTGTTGTGCACGTACAGATACACGTACCTATACATATATGTATCTCCTCTGTACGTTTGTATCTTTTTCTATCCATCTGTGTGTGCGCAACTCCGCCCGAACCATCAACGCCCCAAGTGCATTGGGCCTCCCATTCCCAGTCCCAGTCCCAGTCCCAGCCCCCAAGCCCCGCTTCCTCCACTATATCTTTCTTTATGTGTCTCTGACAATCTGCTGGCTTGATAGTTACAACGTAGTCATCGTCAGCCTCCCTGTTTATAGAGCCCAAGCCAGAGCCAGAGCCCCATGTTCCCCGACCATTGAGGCTCGTCCAGTAGCTGCGCTTAATTGCATTTTGACTTGCGGCGTGAAGTTGAGTTGAAGATCGTCATGATGACGATGATGATGATGATGAGGAAGCTGAAGATCAGCTAGCTAAAGATCTCGAGACGAAGACGAAAGAGGCTTTGTCATATTGGAACTCTCCGCGGTCTATTTGCTTAGGGGCGTGGTCGACGGTCGCCTCCTTTTTGGCGTATGCCCAGTAGCTGCTGTTGTTGGGCTGAAAAGTGTTTTTGCAGCTACACTGGGCCGAAAGTGATCCAAGAATATTTGGGTTCCAGCTAATAGGTAAAAACTAAAATTAGCAATTAGATTAATAAGCGCTTATTTCTAAGCTTTTCAAGTCTACAACTAAGTATTAATATAATTTTAGGGATTTACATATGTATTTAAAAAGTCTCATTCATGTAATATATAATATAATAATAATATATATAATAATATAATAATAAGATATAATATAATAATCCTAACTAATTTCCTGATGCCTCTATGGACTCTTATTACCTTCTATATTTTTTAGTCTACTTCCCATTTGGTAAATAAATTATCTTAATATTTACAAGAACCAACCCAGTCTCATATCTCCATAAGAAACCCTCTTAATATATAATTAAATCATTTGGAAAAGTCATTAAGGTATTCCAAAACTAAATAAAGAGCTAGAGTTGATTTATGTTCTGCATTGATCTCTTATTTTTTATTCTAGACATAGTTACTGCAATAAGTATAATTTTTAGTAGTGTACCCATCTTCTCCTCCCTTTCCAAAGTCCCATTGTATTTGTTTTGGTTTGTGGGCTTTGTTGTAGTTTTTATTATGACTTGCAACTGTGGGTTGCTTTTTTCCTGCTTTTTTCAGCTTTTTTGTTGTTATTTGCGTTATGTTGATTGAATGCGCTTTGTTAGTTTGGGGACCCTTTTGTTGGTTTTTGTTCATTTGCTGTGATTAGTTAGCGGGTTTATGAAAATCTTGAATAATTTAATACCATTTTGGGCGGTTTGTTTTGCAGCAAATTGGTAAGTCAACTTCTATTTAAGGGATATGGGTTTATTTGTATTTTTATTGGTTTCAAAATTATGCGAGTTAATGTTTTTATTATATTTATTTTGGACTTTGATTTTATACTCATTTTTTATGGTTCCTGTAAAATAAAACTTGTCATATTAAAGGCACCGCAATGGTATTTCCATAAGTGGCAACCATAAACTTTTATTAAAGTTGCATTAACCCACATTATTTGGTTTCTTAGTTACCGCAAAAGCATGTTCATATTTACTAATTACCACTCGTCGTTTTGTTCCCTGTTCCCTGTGTGTGTGTTTGTCTTATAAATTTCCAATAAAGCTAATTAGCTATGCTGCTCAGCTATCGATATCATCGACCCAGAGTCGAATCGGTAGCCCGCTTGTTAACCAAACCAACAGCCATCACGCATAAATTTCGAATTGTCTCTGGTTACAACTTGTCTTACACTCCGAGCCAACTCATGTTTATTTTGTGTGTTTTATATAAATTATGTTTATACTCTAAAGGGAACGTGGTATATTAGTTTACCGATCTAAATTAATAGAAATATATTTAAAGAAATTAAATATCAATAGTTAACGCAAGGAAACAAATATTAGTTTAGAAAGACGTCAAGGAGTTTTACTCTTATACTTAGCTTTAAGTCAAAGTATTTAGTAGAGCAATCTCTAAAATCTATTTAATAATTCTTTAAAATATTCACTTTATTCCTATTAAATATTTATTTAAAAATCAATTTTAAACTCAATTTATAAGCCATTAAATTTATCTACTATTTACCAATCAATTCACATTTATTTAACCTTAAACTTAAGCAATTTTCATAGAATTCCAAAAGAGTATTCCAGCCATTGTTTGTTTATCTCTATTAAAGTGATCGCTTTGGGCATAAAACTTAGCATAATATTGTATCAATTTGGGCTTGTGTTAATTTGTGTTTGTGAATCGGTAAATCATCTCGGGGCGTCAGTTTATGGGCTGCGCTGACTTTTGCTTAGAAATATCGGCTCTGATTTTGATGCTCGTCTTTTACGGCGACTGCAATTATCTAGCCCGTTTTGATGGGCCTAAAATCCCGGTAACTGTGCTTTAATGGGCCCCATAAATTCTGGGACATTATGACACGAGCAATAATCCTGATGCCAGCCGCAGTCCACACCTCAGCGTGCATTTCATTATAAATAGGTTAAGATGCTAAATTTACTGGACATAAAACGCTGAAAAGCAAGCCAACACACATACATACATACATATGTATGGCCACATAAACCTTTAAACCTAAACACGCACTTAAGTCATAAAAAAAATAAACCAACAACAGCAACTAAGACGAAAAACATGACATTAAATTGCATGAGGTTAGGCAGCGATGAAGCAGAAGAAGCAGCCGAAGCAGCCCCAGCAGCGGAGCCAGAAGAAGAAAAATAATAATATTGTCTATAGAACCCAGCACAGGTGTTCAGTTGCCGCTGCAGCAGCCGTGCACATAAAAAACCAGCAGAAAAAAAAACTACACACACACACACTCGCACACAACAAACTTAAAATCAAGTTTTAAAGATTCAACGACGTCGACGGCACTTAAACAGCCCCAAAGTTAAAAAGAGATGAAAATATAAACAGTTGCGGTTGAAATTATAGGGGATATAGGATTTTCCAAATTAAAATGAATTTATTTTTTATTTCTGTAAATGCATCTCAACTTTGGAAAGGTTTTAAATTCAATCTTTTAATTCATGAAATATAGTTAGTCCTGTATGGTTAACTTTAATACAATTAAAGATATTGACAAATATTGTATGATGATGATTGTTGTATTGTACAAATTATTCTACGAATGGAAATATAACTAGGATCTTTCTAATTTAGTAAAATATAACTTAATAAATATTCTTTATGAGCTATAGCTTAATATATTAGGTATACTGTTTTATTTTATTTTCTGAATCGAAATTGTGATTTTATAATTACATTTTACAGATTTTTACAAACAATTTTCAGTTAGAAATGAATAAAAACTTACATAGATTAATTATGCATAAGTAGGTAGCCACTTTGCTTAATTTTAGAAAAAATTAAATCTTTTCATTCATGAAATATTGATATGGTAAACTTTTATACATTTAAAGATATTGAAAAATAATGTATGATGATGATGTATTATTCTACTAAATAAAATACTACTGGGATCTTTCTAAAATAGTAGCATAGAATTAAATATTTCAAGAATATCCATTAAGAGCTTTAGCTGAATATATTAGGTATTATCTTTTTATTTTATTTTCTGAACCGAAATTGTGATTTTACTATTACATTTAACATATTTTTAAAAACAAATTTCCAGTTAGAAATGAATAAAAACTTACATAGATTAAATATGCACAAGTAGGTAGCCACTTAAATATTAAATATAAGAAATTTAAATTTAGAAAATACTTTTCACAGAAAGCACTTTAGTTAGGGATTTAAAATTTTAACCACTATCATCTTGACCCCATCTGTGCCAGGAGCGAGACAGCTAGCAACCTTTAAATGCGGGCCGAGCAGCATCCAAACGTGATGGGTTCGAAGGAGTGGTGCGGGGGATTATATGGGGGTGGGGGGTGCGCTTGGAGGGAATATAGTGAAGCCAAACCCAAGTCGCGATCGCTCCGTGCAGGCAGCAACTTGTCGAGACTCGCCCCCATACCCTTGGACGGGGACTCGAGTGCCTGACTGCCTGATTATGATCGGATCGGAGTGCTGCGCTATATGTATGAGCTGCTCCCGCTGCGGCTGCACCGGGAGAAAATACTGCTGAAGAGGATCCTGTGAAACTACAGGCAGAAAGATGTTTGAATAATTTTAATTATCCTTCTAATTATGGTTGTTATCCTAAATAAGTAACGAGAGGCAAGGGAGTTGTTTCGCTCATCTTCGGCAAGCTTCGTGAGCTGCCTGTTTGAAAAGCCGAGTGGGCCCTCGGGGACACTGTGTGAGCACCACTGCTTCTAAGCAAAGAAAACCACAGAAAAGTAAAAAAAAATCAACTTTAAAAATCTTATTAAAATGAGAATATCGGAAGTATTGGTATTATGTGTACGTAGTACCTTTATCCTATCATTATATTATTTGAAATATTTATGCTGCGTCATAAAAATGTATCCTGTAACCTGTAATAAATCCTACGTTATTTTTCCAAGTGTATGGCTGCTGCCGAGGAGTTGTACCCAATGTCTGCGTGTGTAATAAACATAATGATAATGCCCGCCGCCGTCCAAGTGGTTTGGCTGCCTTTTGCTGCTACCGTGGATGTAATTTACACTTACACTGCGACGACTCAACGGGTTTCGGGGGAGCAGAGAGGGGAGTGGAGGCCAAGGGGCCTGGCACTTTGGTCTTAGAAGCCAAAGAAATGACACACTTTGGTTGAGAACCCAGGCCATATCCAATAGCTGCTAAATGATTCCGTTTGTTTTCCCGCTGCGTTTGGTAAACCGTAGCAGAACGTGATCGAACGGAAAGCCCTCTGGCGGTCATTAGCCGAAGTTTGGTTAAAAGTAAAAGCCAACCAACGGAACCCTTTGGAAACAAATATAGGGTAGGAAGTGGGTCTAAGTTTCTAGGCATAGATTTTGAGTTATTTAATACAGTAAACACTCTTGTAGTACACCCAAAAAAAAAATCATCATAGAACCCATACGATTGTTACATGAATTCTATACTCTTTAGTATGAAAAATTTCTTAATAATATGCTTATCAATTTAATACTACGAAAGTATACATTTTATACTCATCTGCACCAATATTTCAAAATAATCACTAACGCGACACACGGAAAAACACTAAATTCCAGCTAACGCGATATGTTATCGAATTTTCAATTTAGGTTCGTATAAAAATAATACTCAATAATACACAATTGAAACTATAGAGTATAAAAACTTAAGTTTGGAGTATACATTTGATAGTTTGAAGTATACAATTTATACTAAACTCGTTATACTGCTTTTTGGGTGTAGGTAATGTTCACAAGAGACTGGAAATAAGAAGGTAATAAAGCATTTAATTGAAGATGAGAAACTGTTTACAAGATAGAAGTTTGATCCTTGTGGAGGAATGTATAATGTATAATATCAAGGGGTTTTTATAGGAAATGGATTCTTCTTTAAGATATAACACCCTAAAATCAAAGTCTCTAAGAATATTGTATTATCATAACTCGAAAAGCTTCCACTGTACCTCTCGAAAGATTATTGTGCAATCACACAAAGTCGCTTGACTCTGGAACTCTTAAAAAACCTATAACAATTGCAATTCGTACAAATTATGGCCCAAATAAAGTCACAAATGGAAGTGGTCAAAAAGGAAGGCCCTACCGAAAAACCTTGATACACCCCTTGGGGCCCTCGAAACGGATCGGAACTGAAGTGAACCCAGCTAAATCGAAACGCAAACCAAAACCAGCAGCTGAGCACCTCGGGCGGCAGTTAATCAACAGTTTTTATGCAAAACTACGAACATACAAAAATATATACTGAAACCAGAACAGGAAAATGAAAAGCGAGCAATAACCCAGGCAGGCAGGCAAAAAAAAATAAACCCGAAACGCACACCTCAAGCCCCCAAACAAGTCAATATGATCGATCGTTTGCTTGATTAAACCTAATTGAAAACGAAAATGCGGAGAGTCGAGAGCCAGTGAGACCGAAGAAACCAGAGAAGAGAGTGAGCGAGCGAGCTCATGATCACTTGCCCGATTCTTCGCCTGTTCGGTTCTTCGGTTCTTCGGTCCGGTTCGGTCAGTGGAAATCGGCCTGAAATCGGTGGAAACCCACCAGACGGGCCACTTACTACAAGAAGCTGGAAATCAAAACAAAAACGTAAAAGATCAACGCACAAAAAGAGCGCGCCACTGAATTTTGGCGGGAGACTACTGTACCCCTCGATCGGCGAGAAACAGATGAACAAAACAAAACGGACAAAACCGGAGGAGCCTGTAGTAGGCGTAGCCGCTGCCGCTGCTGCTGCTGCTGCACATGTGTTGGTGTGTGTAGAAAATCGAGAAGAACAACAAAATCAAAAAACACAGTCTACGAAGAGAGCTGCTGCTCAGAGATTTTCCTAAGAGCGGGACATTTTCCATGGGATGCGGAATGAGATGGCAGCGAAGAGAGTTAAAGAGCCGAGAAGAGCGTGCAAGATCAGTGTTGCTGAGCTGCAGGTGAAGAATCAGAGAACCGGGCTTTAGTACATATTTCAGGCGATTTTGAAATACATTTTCTTCAGTTTTAGAATTAAAAACTTAAGTAAAGGAAATAATATAGCGGTCATCATTTATTAAGGAAATATATCTGTAGCTTTGGTTCATTTCAGGACTCCTAATATTTTTTATTAATAACTATTGAAATTTGTGTAATACATTTTTAATACATATTAAGCTAATACCTTACTAATAATTATATGTACTAACATGTCGCGCTTATAATGGATTTTCAAATTATCTTTTCTTCTTAAATCCTGTTCATATAATAATTCTACACCTAAGTAAATGACAATTGCTGACCCCCAATTAACCTTCAATTAAGTACCTTCAACACATCCATCAGTTGATAAGAAAACTTCTATAAGAAGAACCATTGCAATTCTTCCACAACTAAAGTAAACACAATCTTTATTTCATTTCATGCCGTTGTGTAGATTCTTCGCCCCATCTGTAAACTCTGGAAAAAAGCGCGCCAAAAAGCGGGTCCTAATGTGGATTTATAGTCCTTCCAATGTTGGTTGCAATAAAACCAAATAAAAGGGGGGTGAGAGGACTGCAGATAAAGTGGAATAAGGAAAAGGCTTCGTTCTTCGGAGAGTGTAATAACCTCAAACGGATCCTCGACCTGTCTCCCCTCCTTCTTCTCGCTCTCGTCCTCGCTCTCCCTGTCTCTCTTTGGGCTGAATAAATTTCACAGCAGAAGCGGAAAGAAAAAAATCGAAAGAGTCGAGAAAGGGGCAACAGGAGAAGAACCAGCAGAAGAAGAAGAAGCAGAGAAGGAAAAGAGGAGCAGGCAATGTTACTTGTTTCTTGAAGGGTCCACACGATCGCCCCACGACGTCAATTTGCAAGTTCTCCTTGGAGCCACAGAAACTCAGACTGTAACTGAGGACTCAGAAGAACCAACTGATTCGGAGTAGGCGAGAGGTGACAGAAGAGTTCCAAATAATACAATTAATTGATAATTATGAGAACTTGGAATTAAAATGACATTTCTTGGGTCACCAAAAGAAACTTAAAGAAAAATTGTTTTTAAAAACAATTATTTTGAATAATTGTAAAATTTTGTATTGCCTACATCTAGGGGTAAGGCTAGAAATTCGTCCGCAAAGGTATCCTTTTATAGTTCTTCGAAGTTATCCTGCAAATGGCGATAGAGCCTTTAAAGAATTAAAACAAAAAATTATATCATTTAATTACAATTACCAATGGTTGTATTAAGAATTATTTTAAGTATATTAGACTTTATTGTTTTAAAATTGTAACTTAATTACACTACCATAGACTTCATCTCAACTTTTCATCACACCAATACATTTCCATATTAACTCCATTACATACGTATATAAATAAAATTATACTTTCTTGTCAAAATCTCCAGAGTTCCCCTTAATACCCTCGAAAAGTTCAATGTACCCTCGCAACGTGCGCAACATTTTGCGGACCGAGTTTGTAGTACGTAAGCCGTGTTCCTCTGTGTTTTGATTTTACGGCACAGATGTTTTATTTGCCACAGCGCACTCACACACTTAAAGAAAAGGAGAATCAGGCATCAGAAGAACGAGAAAGAGAAAGAGAGAGCAATGGGGCTATCTCATGTTTACCCGGCCGTTGTCTTCTTCTTCCGCATGATCCTCCACTTCGTGTCTTTTAATGCCTTTAATCCTAGCAAATAATACGAAGAGAGAACTCTAGGACAAGTGTAGGGAGGAATACGAAAACGATGGAAAAATGAGGATGAAAAATTGTACACTGTGGAAAATCAGAGAGTCTATAAAATATGTATCAAGAAATACTAGAAATTGCAGGGATTTCAGTATATTTAAAAAATAAAATTGTATATTTACATTTTAGGATATTTTTGATGTCCCTTGACCTTAAGGTTAAGGTTTTATCCTTTCCACAACAATTTGTGCTTAAAAAAAGTATTACTGCATCTATCTTAAGAGATGATCCTTTAGATTTGGTTTATTAATCACCAAATCCTATAAAATATCTAAATTAGACAATTGTTCTATTTTTAAACGGTCAATTTTGAAATAAATTAAATAAATACGGACCCTTAAATATTTTATTGCATACTTTTGAGCATATTTTCAATTAATTTCAAATCTACAGAAATTTCATTGGCACCTCTGAATAATCCTATAGAATATATAAATTAGACAATTGTAAACGGTCAATATTGAAATAATTTAAATAAATTTAAATAAATAAATTAATTTCAAATCTACAGAAATTTGTGTGGCCCCTCTAAATACCGCGGTTTCTCTTGATTTAATATAAAGTGTAACTATTTTTTTTCTCCGTGCAGCAAAGTGGCAGAGTCTCGGGGACTCAACCTGGGGACTGTCCCTGTCCGTGGCATAAAACAGAAAGTGTGCAGCACACGCTCTCCTCGGTGCCAAGCGGGAGGATCGCCCGAGGGGCAGGAGGAGGCGAAACCCATGTGGTTGCGGTCCCAACTACGATTGCAATGAACTTCTAGCCCAGAGTCATTGAACTTGTCCTGGGGACTAGCCTGACTCTGGCTCTGGCTCTGACTGGGACTGTGACTGGGACTGTGACTGTGGCTCCACGACGATATCAACACGGTGATCATCATGATTGTCTTCGGCCGCAAGTATGGTACACTCTTATAGTACGTCATAATGATCGTGGTCCGTGGCACACACAGTGAAGTGGCTTTGTCCCCAGCTGTACCACACACACACACACACTCCGAATCCGAGTCCGACTTCTCCGACTCCAATTCCGTCTCCTTCGTGGACATAATGAACTTGGGTTTTGGGCCTCGGACTTACATATATGTATGTACGAACTACGTACGCAATTTTCAAATCGTGTTTGCCCCATGAGATCGTGGAGCCTCCTCTTTTTGGCCCCAAGTTGGGTTCTAGCTGCAAATGTTCGTGGTACTCTTTTCAAGGGAGTTTATATAATTTTATGGAGAATTTGACCAGAAAGGAGTTTAAACATTTAAGATATTACGATCATAATAGTACCAGATATAAAGGGACTAACCTTAAATAATGGGGAAAATTAAGAAAGACTTATTAAGATCCACGAAATAATTACTGATACTTTTAACATTTTAATAGAATAAAAGATACTGATTTTTTTATATATATCTTTATAATACAGTTTCCCTCCAGAGTATCCCCAACTTCACTGTTGAACATCTCGGTTTCTTCCTTGTTTTCTATTTGATTTGGCAACACGCTGGCTTTGTGGCCCATTGTCGTTTGCATGGATATGGGTACATATACCTATATCCGTATATATTTGTATATATATATGATAATGATGTTGGTGATCGTGCCACTTTAGCAATGGCTAAGCTACGTAGATCGGGAAGACCGAGAACCAGACCCCTGGGTTGGATGGGTTGAAGAACCTTTTGATTGGTTAACCATACACGACCTCCCCTTCCTCCGAGGAGCAGTTCTGTGGGCAATCCTGAAGTGGGGTGCGGTGTCGTTGGGGCATTTAACTGTGCCATGTTCTGATCCTCTAAAAGAAAACCCCTCATCTCCCGTGGACTTGCATGCATAATATTGCCAAGATTTATGCAAAAAATTGATGGCAATTAGCCGTCGTCGTCGTCGTCTTGGGTTCGTTCTTTATCTGGCTCGGAGAGGGAACTCTGTTTATTCTTTCTATATACACAGATGTATGTAGGCAGTATATGTTTGTGCATAATGATTTTCGGTATCAAATTACATCGGTTAGGGGTTTTTAGTATGTATTTTATTTGCTGTTTGCTCTTGTCGTCGCTGCTGCGTCTTCTTCTGGCTTGTGTCTTTGGTCTCCGCCTCCTTCCCGCTTAATTTGATGCGCTCGTGCCGTCTTTTCTTTTATTTTTCCTGGGTCCGTCCCCAGCCAGTCCCCACTGTCCCAGTCCTAGTCCATTTGCTGCTCTCGATCTGGCTTTCCTTCAAATCGGATTTAATAGCTTCTGACCGAAACGAAATTATTTACTAGCCCAAAATGATCATAATGAGCTCTAATTTCTTGAGCTTGTTTCGCGATGCAAATTGGGGATAGGAAAAGGAGAACACTTCGCTTGTTTATGCTAAAATTAAAGCAAAAAGTAATACAAATATAGGGATAACATAATCAAGTCATTAATCTGTATTAAATCCTTAAGAAATTATAATAATTTAGAAGATCGCAGGATTTGTATAGCTTAACTTAAAGCACTTTGCCCTTACTTTTTATTTATACATTCTCTCAGCATTTTTAAGAATTTTTATTTTCAAATAAATGATACAACGGTAATAAGGAAATAATTTAAGAAGTATTCTTTAAATGAAATAGGAATGATCAAATAACACTTTATGTGCTTGAAAATCTTCCTAAAGACTTGAAGGAAAATCCAATCATCTTTAATTTAAGCTCCTAAAAATGTACCTCAATTTTTGGAAGTACAACTCTGAACGATCTTTTAAACTACAAGTACATAAAAAAGTAATAATCCTTAAGCCCATTAGAATCTGGTTTTATTTACGCTGGGCTTGGGGAACTCATTATGCTGATTCTAAGGGGCATACAGGTGTTCAATATGACCTCAAAATGTACTCCAACACACGCATCAAACAAAGAAAAGGAAAATTAAAATCAGACACTAGGCAAAAACCAATGAAAAGACAAAGCGAACTCGACTCAACACAAAACCCATAACACAAGCAAATAACAGCTTAAGAGTGAATAAATCTTTAACCACAGAATAAAAAAACAGCAAGTTTTAACCTGGGGCTGTATCTCTAGAGTCTCCTCACCTCAAGCTAAGCTTATTCTATCCTAAATCATTTATTTATTTATATTTCAGTTAACCAACTATAATTTATAACCAGATATTATTTTGGCAAGGCTCTTTCTAGTGTCATTCTTCCTTTTCCTTTTATAAGAATAAGTATTCCCTTTCTTTCAGACGCCTTGCCAAAAGGTCGATGTATGGTGTCAGTCAGAGTGCGTGGATGAACCAGAGCCTATAGACCCGATCCCAGAGTTCAAGAAGAATAGTCGAGGTACATCCGAGTCCCAGAGCTGAGGTTTCCAAGGCACACAGATACTCGCACGCACGCACACCACAGAGCAGACGTCCAGCTGTTGTCCCCTTTGAAAGGGAGTTAAGATCGGAGGAGAGGGATCTGGCGGGGATCGCTGTCGCTCAGTCGGACGTCGTAAGCGTGTATGACATGTGAGTTGCACGTTTTGTCGATTTTCAAATTGAGCCAACGTCGCAGCACCCCGACTCACTCACTCACTCACTCACCCTGTTTGAGTGCCGATAATTTGGATATTTTCTAGACAAATCAAGCTGGATTTTAATATATAAAATAAATAGATAAAATAGTTCAAATGAGCAAGCGAAGTATTTACATTAAAAATATGTATACAATTTGGCTGGGGAACATATATATAGATTTTATAAACCGTTCTTCTATTAATAATTAAGAAATATTATTCATTATATTAATATAAAAGTTAAAGAAGATTGAATTAATATCATAGCTTTCATAAACCGTTCTTCTATTAATAATTAAGAAATAGTATTCATTATATTAATATACATTAAAAATTAATATTTAAAGCTGTGTTTTAAGACTACATAAAAGTTAAAGAAGATTGAATTAATATATTAAAAGAATATTGAATTTAAAAACAAATTGTTAAGTCAATGTTGTTCTTTCGCTTAATAATGCATTAAAAAAAATATATTATTTATTAAAATAAGTTACTGTGGGATCAAACTATATCCATTTATACCACAAAACAATATTCTAACTATTTTCATTTATTTTCTAATCGATAGATCGGCTGCACTGTCTACAATACTCGGTCTCCTTCCATAAGGGGCTTCCCCTTCTCTCTTCTCTCTCTCTGGATTTCCAGACTCGTGCAATCAAATTGAGGAGTTTCAGCTGGGCCCCTGAAGAAGGTCCGTCCGTGGTCCGGATCCGTCCGCTCAAGACCTATGGGTACCTGTCAGTCAAAATGCGTTTTACAACAGTTTTTCAGCTCTTTCTCTTCTCGGCTGCCTTCGTTTTTTCTTTCGTTTCGTTGCCCATTTGGTAACCCGTATCGTTCCTGTTGTTGTAACACGATTTTATTTTCCCTTTTTTTTTCTACCTCGAAAATCTATGAGCAATCTATCTTTTGAGTGCACCACCACCACCACCAACAACAACAACAATCAATTTCGATTTTCTTTATTTTTTTATGTTGTTATTTTTGTTGTCTACTTTTGAGGTTTAATGTGGCGAACAGCGACGAAGATTCAACAACTACTACTGTATGGTAATCCATGACAGTTACCGAGATCTTTATTGTGATCTATGGGTTTTTGCCAGGTGGCTGGAGGGGAGCGGGAGGAGGATGACTGGGATGGGATCTTTAAATGGGAAGTTATTAGAAGGGATTTGGGTTAGGCAATGGGAATAAATTATGAATTGTGAATAAAGTTCTTGAGATGATAATAAATTCAGGGGATTCTGTAATCAATAAATTAATAAGTGGAGCTGATAAAAAAATAGATTATAAGACCCTAAATGAAGGATACAAAAATATTTGAATTTTTTCAATACACAATATTGGCAAACAAAAATTATTCTTAAGATGTCAATAGCTTACACTACATGTATCTATAAAATGCTTAATAATAAAGACATTAAAACCTAATTAAAATAATACAAAGTGACCAAAGAAAAAGTGTTAATATTATTCAAATCGTTTAATCCTTTATTACTAAGTAATTCAGTGACCCTTGCTCTGGGCCAAAACGAACTAATAAATAGACGATCATCGGGTGGATCCGATCCCACTGCGACTCCACATTCGCGTTTGCCACACAATAAAATGTCATAAATTATACGCTCAAAACGGAGCACAACGCTTGGTCATCATAAAAATGAATACATATAGAGGGTATGTATGGGCCACAATAAAGATCCGAATGCAACAACGGACGGCGACTGATCATTAATTAATGAACATGATCAACAGAGGCGGAAAAGGAGGCGGCAGTGGGAGCAGAAGCAGATGAGTTGTGGCCCGGGGCCATTAGAATGCAACATGTCGTCGTGGTCGTGTTCGATTGCTCAAAACACAGATATACATCGCGGCCATCTATCCAGCCATCTATATGAACATGCACTGTGAGAAAGTCAATAATTACTTGATGGTTTAATTGTGATCATAGCAAAAAATCGCTTTTAGCTAATAAGTTCTAGCTCTGAAATTTTAAAAGATGTATCTGAGGTATTGTAAAGGATATATCTTTTAATATGATTTGGGTTCAGTTTGAATTTATTGATATTTATTTTCTTAAGATAAAGTTTACTAAAATAAAGCTTTCGAGATTATGGATCAAGGAACTTAAAGGATACAGCTTAGACAATGATATTCAAATAAAATATATTATTCATAATATAGTTTCCTATACACAAATATATCTTTACGCACCCGGATATAATTATTACTATTTTATTTTAATTGTTTACTTTTAATTTATGCTTCGATTATTTCCGATTCAAAAACTGATAGCTTTATAAATGTTCTTAAAGGCTTTCGTAAAAATTAAGAACGAAATTTATTAATAGTGACTGCACAAACTATTATAATTTATTAATTTATATTTTCAACAGATTTAAAATTTTAAATTTCATTTTTTCTCCAAGTGCCCTTTTTTATGTATGTAGAATTTCTCTTTGTTTACAAAACAAAATGTAAACAAAACTTTTGTTCTATCATCGAGGGCAGCGATCGAAAGCATTTGCTGCCAAGCTTCAAATCACAAAAAAAAAAAAATGGAAGAGAAAAAATGAAAATAAAAGGGCAGAGCAGCAGGCTGAGAGGAGGCACAGAATCTGGGGCAACCAAGCTGGGGGCCTTTTGCTTGCATAAGCAGGCTGTGGCAAAGATCGAGCTACGCACCACAAAGAAGCAGCAGCGAAAACTACACAGCCAGCAAATAAGCCTGGGGAAATATTGGGGGAAACTTTAACCAAAGCCAGATATGGACTAGGAAATGCTCTCTAAAATGAAATCTCGAATTAAATTAGGTCTAGAAAATTTTATCAAGGAAATACTTTGATGGGTTTTATGGAATAGAACTCAGATATTTAAAGGCGAAGTCATAGAATTCAAGTTAAAATGAATTAAATATTTGTAATACAAGTAAGGTATTCTTTTAAATATGAAATAATTTTATTACCAAATAACATCACTGATATTTGTATTTAAAATTTTAGAAAGCATGCTTTGCCCTTACCCTTATTATGTTACTTTATCCCACTACATTTTACAGAGGATCTTTGAGATAGTTTTTCTGGCTTTGTTCGCTGATGGTTATGCTGCACTTTGATTGACAGCTGTTGCTGTGTGCTTTGGCTTTTTATTTTCGTTATTTTCTGTTTCGCTTTTTATCTGTAAACGCGCCTCGAAATGTTTCTAATGACATTCACTTTTCGGGGAGAGAACTCCACACGCTTTTTGGGTCAATCATTATCGCCATGTCAAGTTGCCGGGCACGCAGTTTGCACGTTCCTCCTCCGGCTCCCATGTCCCGTCCCTAAGCTCCGTCCGGCTTGCGTGGTCATGAGCCAGAGCACCAAACCAAAGCAAACCAATCGCGGACCCCCAGATGATTTCACTTTCAATGCCTGGGTTGCACACTGCCGGACCGACAGGGAAGAGATTGGGGTTTTGAGGCCGCCATCGGTGGCGGTCGCCCTCGGGATATCGGTTTACCATATACACGGGTAGAAAATATAAAAACAAAGTCCCGAAACTAAATTATTTATTAAATTATTGAATGTCATTGTAAAAATCAGAATAAATCAATGATATTTTAGCCTAAATGGTGAGCTTAAGATAATTACAATGGCTGGCAATTAGCTAGAACCCTTTAACAATTAAAACTTTCTGGGCAAAAATATTAAAATATGATAAAGTAATAGAAAAGGTTTGTATAAGTAATAATTAAATAAATAAGAATTGATATAGATTTGGGTATAATTTTATTTACGGATCATGTAATTTACTGAATTTACACTGAACCTTAGCTGTAAGCAGACATTGAGAAAGTTATAGATTCTCAAATTTAATAAGGCTAAAAACGAATAAAAATATATACCAACAAATTTAGGAATTTCTCCAATTAAATAAATATGTATATCTTTTTCAAACGGAATATCGCCTCAATCTACATTCAATAAGCTAGTTATACTTATACTTTCAGGTCAGAATCTCTTAATTTAATTTAAATCTATATAAAATATTCTCCACAGTGTATTTTGACCGTGATCCAGCCATAGCCAGGGGTCAGTCGGTGTGTTCTGGCCCACCTAACCAATGTTTGGGGAACGGAACCCTATTAGATTACCACATCACCTTCTATACGAGTATATGCACGCTGCATCCGTGTGTTTGCCTTTGCGTTTGCCCCATTATCTAGTCAAACAAATGTTCCTCCAGCAAATCTCCGGAGCAATAGAAACGTCAACCCTCTGCCAAAGAAAGAAGTCCCAACTCAAAGGAGGAACCCTAGCCAGGAGAGAGAAATAATAAAAGCAGCCACTGGACAGGTCTCTGTCTGTCTGTCTCTGGCCAGCCAGCCAGCCCATGATAGATCACCCCATGGACAAATACGGACAGGTGAAACTTGTCAGTCAGTTCGAGTCCCAGACTGGGGATCGGATGGTTAAAACAGCATAGAACTGGCAGTAGGGGTAGGAGTTTAGGGCAGCAAGCAAAAAGGGTCGACGTCGTCGCGAGTCCTACGCCAACAAACAAACAAACAAATAAACAAAACAGAAAAGAGCCTGGGTGAAAAAAAAAACGGAGGAAAAGTGGCTAACACAGGGGAATCGAAGAGGGGAGTACCCTTGGAAAAAGATCAAGGGATATGCCAGAGAAAAGGGCTCTGAAAATGCAACTACTTCAAGAAGCTCGTAAAAAAATTATACATTAATTAAATCCTGAAAAAATATATTATACCATTATTAAATATTGAATAGCTAGGAAAATAAAATATGTCTAATTTATATTTAATTTATCAAGACCCCAAATATAACCCAATTATTTTCCAGGGTATCCAAAAGTGTCTTTAGGGGTCACATCCCATTTCCCTCTCTCTTTTCTGGGCCGTCTTATCGCACTGTAAAAACAAAGGCCCTGGCAAAGGGATCATGTAGCTGAGCTGAGATCAGTTGAGTTCAGTTGGGTTCGGTTCAGTTATAGCTGGGCCTAGTCCGGGCGCTCAGTGAACGTGAACCCGAGACACACTTGCAGAGTGTGCTGGGCACAAGTGCCGGCGGGAACCTGGGGACCGGGGTAGGTTCAGGGGCCAAAGACCGAGGGCAATTTTCTTCGACAATTATGGGGTGACTGTGATCGTGTCTCGTCTCACAATTTCATGTTAATTTCCTTCTCCACGGCCAAAGCATTTATCGCGCTGTCTTCGGGTTTACGACCCATCATTGTCCTCTCATCCCTCGATTGTCACCTATTCGGTTAGTTTCTTGCTGAATTCGCATCGCTCCCATTTCTGGAGTTCCCCAGTTCGTTCTTTGTCTCCCCGATTTTTAATATCTCTATAAAATTATTTTCCTTTTTGGTCTGGAGCTAGTTTTACGATCTGTCCCTTTGCTACCATAAAAAGAAAAAGGCGGGTCGAGATATGATTCATTGGCGATTCGAAGAGCACCTGCCACCTGAAATTTCGACTCAGGTGTGACCCGGTGCTAATGAGGGGAGAATCTAAACCGGATTAGGATCATTTTGGAATAGTGGTTATCCAGATTGAGGGTGGAAATGGAAAGCCAGGAAGATACAAAAGGATTATAAGCGATCTTCAATGATATCTTAGAAACAAGGTTAAAACCAAGAGTAGTTTAGATAAAATAATAATTACAAAAAAACCCAACTTCAAAGTAAGATCCCACCCGAGAGACTCTTACATCAATTAGTTGTTGATTTTTTAAACAAAGCCTTGCCTCTTGCGGCCAACCGATTGCCCAATAAATAACCAACAACGGCGACTCGAAAATAAGCATTTTGTCACACAATTTGTATTTAACCTTTTAAGGGAAGTTAAAAGATCACTTCGCTTAATTCGAGACATTGTGTAGGATGTTTTTTCATCCTTCAGCTGCGGAGAGATAATTTGCGCAGACATGATTTAAGCATTAAGCCAAACGATCTCCGCAGCAGTTCCAGTGAGCGCTATTAACATGCAGGTGTCAATTGGCCGGACCGGTCAAGAGGAGCGCGGAAAATGGCCAAGACGATTGGCAACCTGTCACATTAACAAGAAAAACCGAAGGTGGCGGCCGACAGGCAAAAGTAAAAGTGATCCCAGCCCAAGTCCAGCTCTGGCTACTCCACTTTCCATATATTTGCCCGGGCACATTCCCATGCATTCCCAGCAAACTTGACTTACTAACTGACGGATCGACTGGGTCAATAGAAACCAGAAGTCGATGAGGAGCAGACTGGGTTGCACTGCTAAAAAAAACCTTTATCTGGAATTTTAACAGGAAAATAATAGGAAATTATAGATTAAAACTAATATAAATCATGTCATAAATTTATTAACCAAGCTAGCATTTTCTTCTTAATTTAAACAAGTCTTTCAATATTAGTTATTTAATTTCATGTTATGCATATTTAGTTTACTTTTATTTAGGTAAAATATTATTCCTTATGAAATTTGCTGATTTGTATAATTGTTATGCATTTGTCTCCCATTTTTTCCTCCCAGTGCAGTTATAATTTGCTATTGCTGCTACTTCAGCTCAACAAGTTCCGCGAGACTGCTTCCAATTATGGCGAGGATCTGTTTGCAACATACGCCAAAAAGTCAACTGCTTTGGGATCTGGCTTCAACTACTGGGCTGGCTGGCTCGGTTGTTGGCCTACTACTGGTCTTAGACAGCCTGGCGGCTTCCACTGCAGCCAAGACAATGCGTGGATGCAGCTTAAAAGTGGCCAAACCCGTGGACATATAGACTTGGTTAGATTCAGATTTCGACACTGCATGGATAGCTAAGTTATCGGGTCTTACCCTCTAGAGTGGGCCGACGACTAAGACTAAAAAATGTATTAATTAATATTTAAATAAGAGATAATTAAATATTTTGAGCTATTAAAAAATTAAATTCAAGATTATAGGCTAGGTTTTATTTGGAGAAAGAAATAATAATACTTCCCCCAAAAAAACCTTTTAAAAATACAAATCCATTCCCCAATTTCTCTTCCTAATTTTCCAACAACTTCTCTTCCATTAGGGTATACCCTAGGCACAGCAATAAAGTTTCACTACTTACTTCATCGACCACTAACTCATGCATTATGCTTAATTATAGTTTATTTATTTAATAAGCCAGCTTTTTGGCCTGCTGCCTGGCCAGGTCCTCTGTCCCCTATGATTTGATTTTGCGCTTTAAGTTTTCGCAGCTTTTTGACTTGTTTTTTGTGGGCTGCTGCCAGTGAGCAAAACTTTAATTAAATCGTTATGCAAAAGTTCCACTTGTCGCTGCTGGCAGTAACCATATAATTTAGGATTGTGCTGGATCAGCAAGTGTATTGGAGATATAGATTAAAATATGAGTTAGTCGATGCAAGGTAATTCATGTTTTTCGATTCTCTTTTTTTTTTGTTTTGGTAAAGTCATAAATTGAGGTCTTTAAATTATCCAAAAAGGGGTACTATTGATACAAAAATAAATAATTTATTTCCTTAAATTTGTAAATAAGGTATTTTTTTCTACCTAACTTGGACTAAAATAATTTACAAAAACTTCAAACTATATACTAACTTATAACTATAAATAAAAAATTCCCTCCTCTTACAAATACATTTCCCAACTGAAAATTGATTTTGCCCTTGCTCTTCGACCTTTTAGTGATACTCTTTAATTTGATTTTGATTATAATTCCGGGCGTAAGTCCTCAAGCTTATCAGTCACTCTGGGAGAATGTTCAAACAAATTCCCAGCAATCTGATGACCATAAAAATAGGTTTAAATAGTGACAGGAGAATAATGTTTACATGGACCACTGCCGACAGCTGCAACTGTTTGCTGTGTCTTTGAGCTGACGCGGCCACCTGCGTTTTGAATTTCGCACCTTTCGGCAAATGCGTGAATCATTCGAGCCCACCAGCAAGTGAATTAGTCATCATTAGTGAAAAATTGCACTAGAAAATTGTATGGCCGAACTGTAGAAATTCCATTGGCATAAGTCGACGGACAAGGCGTGAAGGTTTTTTCTTAATAATGGATGTAGCACCAACTGAATAAATGCCCTAAGATAAATATGTTTTTAATTATTAAGTTGAAAATAATATTAAAATAAACCTAAGGGTTACAAGAAGTACGTTAAGTTCTCAAGGAATAATGTAAAGAAATATATATAATAAAATAAATAAATATTATTTCGTTTTAAAATTTAGGTTATTATTTCTATATTATTAATTCTATTAAATATAAAATTTTAATTTATTGGTAACCCTATTAGCCATGTATTTTGCCTGACTAAAATTATTAGGCTATATAAATAGAATCCGACTTCTATACCTTATAACTACAGTAGTTGTCATAACTAAATGCAGTTGACGAGCCCCTAGTCCATTCGTCAAAGTTAAAGCTGGAGAATATCTGCTTGGTACACACTGGGTCCCAAGCCGAGATCCGTGGCTCCCAAATGGCCGACCAGATGGCGAGGGACTGATAGGGAGCCGGGGCCAAAGGAGAGGCTGGAGAGACTCAAGTTGAAGTGCAGCCAGAGCCTCAAATGCTGCAGCGCATGCGCAGCGAAGCCGATGTCGGCTTATTTATGGCCTTTGGTTTGGGCTTGGGTTTGGGGCCCGGGTTCTTTTTATTTTCTCTGTTGTTTTTCGTCTTTTTTTTTTCTTCTCCATTTTTTGCTCTTTAGGTTCATTGGCTCTTCTTGGTTTGCTTTTTGTGTAAAATGCATTTATGGTCTTATTTCGTCGTAGTTCCTCTTCTTCTGGCTCCTCCACTCCTCGTGACTGTGTGCGTTTGGGCTGTATTCCTCTTTCTTATATTTATTTTCTTTATTATTATGTGCGCACAGTGAGCGCAGAAGACGAGGGAAAATTTCACAAGGCGTCGCCAGTTTGTCTGGCGTGTCTGCCCTGCCCTGCCCCGGCCGGGCTTATCTTGCCTCTGACTCTGCATCGGCATCGGCTCGCTCCTCCATTTTCTGAGTGCAGTGCTAATGATCCGGCTACTTTTCCCCGACCAAACTCTTCAGATTTGGAAGGTCGTATCAAGCGATTGCTGGGGAATATTGAAGCGTATTAATACTACATACAAAGTTAGTATAGTTTTAATCAGAAGATTAGGGATGATTTAAATGCTCCGTGTTGGTCCCAATGAAAATGGGGTTCTATAAATAATAAACAAAAAGTTAAGAAAAACGTAAATAATTATAAAAAGTAAAGTAAATATATTATACCTATTATTGCTGATAAATTACAGTTTAATAACATAATTAAAGTCTTTTTTGTTTATTATTTAACAAAGGAACTTGGTGATTTATTTGAAATATAATATTCAAAGATCACACAATATTTCTTAACATTAAAACAAATCAGAAAACATTTTAAATGTTCTTTTTTTCACATAAAATTATGGTTTCAATATCCAATTTTTTTAATTTAATTATTGGGTTTCTATAACAAAGGAATTTGGTTTTTTATCTGGATAATAATATTTAAATTCAGTACAAACGATATTTTCGAACATACTCTGCATAATATTTCTTAATATCAAAACAAATATGGAAACATTTTAAATTTTGTGTTTTTCACTTGAAATAATGTTTATGAATTTCATTATTTTGTATTTTCCTTTAATTACATGTTTCCTTTGTATTTTTCTTATTCTTTAACAAAGGAACTTGGTCTTTTATTTCGATTATAATATTTGAAGTCAATACAAACGAAAATCTGCTGACCTACTCTTTATAATATTTCTTAATGTCAAGTAAATCAGAAATTATTTCAATAGTTCGTTTTTTTCGCGTAAAATAAAGGTTACATAGGTTATTTTGTTATATGCGTAGATTTATAAAAATTAAATATATGTTCATCTTCTTCCATTCATTTAAAGAAGGCATTTAAAACCATATTGAACCATATTGAATATCCAAAACTCCATGCAGCTCGCTCTGAAAAAAATATAAATATAAACGAACATGAATTAATACTATGTCATTAAGAATTTTTTTAAATTTAATAAAACTAAAATTCCATGAAAAATGTATAAGATCAACAGAGATCAAACTTACTACATCGACGTATCCAAAATTAAGACCAACACGGAGTACAAATGGGTTATCGGGCCTAACGCCAGATCTTAACATAAGAACAGGGACAGCTTCTATGAGCATATCTTTGTTGACCTTGAAACATCCGAAAAGATCAAGATGACGCAATTTTCGGCATCTATAAATCACCATGAGGGCTCCAAGGTTAGTCATTAGCGAGTTCTGCACGGCCAATTCCTCCAGATTCTCCAATTGACTGATATAATCCATGTAAGCATCGCTTGCCACCTGAACATCGAGTCTCTTCAGGGCCTTTAGTTTACATATGATCCCGAGTTCACCAAGATCGATAAGTCGACGTATTCCTGGACAAAAACGCAGAGACTCCAAAGTCTTACCATACTTAACGGCCGATTCTCCAAATATATCGTTCAGTTTTGTGCTCGGATCGGTGATGTCAATGGTCAAAAACTTAAGAGTCGGCAAGTAAGGCAGCGACGTATGGAAGATCCCAAAGTTGACTCTTAGTAAGTCTATCTTCGGCCACAGTTGTCCGTCGCCAAGATTATTGGGCATACGGATGAATGCGAACTTCACCTCCAGAGAATCCAGATTTTTCATGGGCGAACACATTTTGAAAATATCAACCGGTTCATCTGGTTTGTTCATTATAGTCAATGAAGTGAGATTCAGGAGTTTCCCAATTCCTTCCACTGAAATTAATATAAATTATAAATAAGCATAATACATTTGGAATTGTTTAAATTTGATATTATTTAAACTTCCGAAGTACTTACAATCTTTACTGTTGAACCCAACTAATTGCAAGTTGTTTAGCTTGGGCAATTTCAGCAATGTATCAACCACATTAATCGTCTCAAAATCGTTAATGAGTCCGATCCAAGTTAGATTTTTTAGAGCCAAAAGCAGCGTCTTGATGTTATTCCAAAAATGGCTGCGAACGGGAATGAAAAACTCCTCCAGGTTGGGACAGTACTTGGCAGCCGCGTCAACACAGGACACGGTAGTGCTGACATCTCTGTTCATGATCCTGGTAACGGAGGATCCACACAGGGACAGTATTAGAGACCACTCCCGCATCGGTCGTCCAATCCCAATTTCAATCTTCTTGAAACTATCCCCGGAGTGAAGGGCGAAAGCTGTTCCAAGAACGTGATGGGCCTGGGCCAGATTAAGTTTATCCTTCATTTCCGGAATCGACTTGAAAACCAAGTCCAGAACCTCCATCGGAAGATTTAATATATTACAACGGGATGCCATTATTTTTTTTTATCAATCAAATTAATTTGAAGCGAAGCCTTTGAAAGTTGCTGGAGAACTAATTCATGGAATGAAGTTAAATCGAAATATCGATAAGTGATATGGGATTATTTTCGTATAACTTCAATTCGATATTTTTTCATGCTTTATACATTTTTTTTTGTAATATTTTAGAGTTGGGCGCTGTTGAAAATGAAGATTGAACTAAAATAAAAATTAAATTAGAATACAATTCAAGCATTTTAAACAAAAAACCAAACAAAAAATAAAAAACAGGGCCCGCAAATATTAAAAGTCAAAAAATTAAAAGTTTTTTTATAAAAGGTATTCTTATTTTTATTATAAAAATCAATTATAACTCTAAAAAAAAAATTTTTTTTTAAATAAAGGTCAAATATAATAAGTATGTTTAAATTTTTAAAATAAGAAATATAAGTTATTTGTGACATAATGAAAATCAATAATAATAATTATATTTAAATTTTTTAAATAAAAATAAAAAATAAAATTTTGTTCTCATATTAATAATTAAAGCTAAAAAATTACTTTCAATATTGATTTTTATTTTAAGAATTTAAATGTAATTATTATTATGGATGTTATATTGTTAATCATTTTTAAGAGTTACAAGTTTATAAATATTAAGAAATCAAAAAAGAGCTTATTCTACTTTTAATAATAAAATAGTTTTATTTTCCCGCATTTCCCAGACGATTTTTAAACCGTTGATTTGATTAAATCATAACTCTTACTTACGGTCCCTGAAAAAAGAATGTTTCGTTTTTTTCGTTTCATATTCACAGTCTCTAATTTTTGTCGTTTCTAATAGGGTTGTCGAAAATATATCAAAATATCAAAATATCGATATATTTGCAAAAAAAAAAAAATATTTTTATCATGATTTTTTTAAGCTGTAATATCGATATATAAATTTTTTTTTTGATATTTTCTGATATTTTGTTTTCGGTCAGCCCCTACGAAAACGAGTTACACTTATATATTTATTTTCCAAATAGTAATTGGGAAGCTGACCCAATACAGTATTGGACTTCGCAACAGCAGACCACGCAACATTTGTCTAAGTAAGCACTACGCTATCTGATAATACCAGGTAGCTCGGTATCCTCAGAAAGGATGACTTCGGCAATTAAATGTGTAGTGTGCGACTCACGCAGCTGTATGACTGATCGGCACGTAATAAATCGTGTATTTTTAAAGTCACTGGCGAAACAATATTGGAAATAACTTTAACTTTAACTTACAGTATTTTCCATTGCTTTAAGTAATAAAAGCTTAATATTAAGTGTTGAAAAACTAAAGAAGGTGAAGTTGGAACAACGTGAAGGTGAAGTTGGAACAACGTATTTTGAACTGAGTACACAGTAAACGTTGTTTGGTTGGAACATCTTAAAAGAGCAAAAATAGTATAATGTACATATGAACTTATCGATAACTTTTTGGTACTTCCGCTTCATTAAAGGAGACAAAATAAGATTGCTTGACTTCGTTGGAGAGCTGAGAACATTGCGGATTGGTGGAAAATACTCTGATTTATTAACATTAAGTATTTGTGTTGTTAGTTTTGTTTGAATAAATTCATGTGAATCATTAGGATCAATAGAGAGGTAATGTATATGAATAATGAGATAGAGAGAAAAAGATTTCTAAAGGCTTTCTGATCCTAAAAAAAAAAAAAAAAATGTCATAAATACTCGATATAACGATATTTTATCTTGATATTTAAAAAAATCATTTTGATATTTTTCAAAAATACGATAATACGATATTTTTTAAATATCATGCAACCCTAGTTTCTAATGTCCCAATAATCGATAAATCAATCTATCGCAACACGCTTTTAGAAGCTGGGGGAATGAAGGGGATTTCCCCAATAATTGCTTATGTATGTATACCGCTGACCAGGCAAAATGTGCGAGAATCATACGATCGCAAGCCACCAATCGGATGATGCTGTGTCAGCAGTCAGGATATAAAATTACCATTAGGGTGACACAATAATCCCCAGGGTTACTCATGAATTAAGAATAGAGTTATCTAAGAACTAGTTGTTACAGAATCACACAGACGTATTTCTGTCAAATATTCGTAGAACATATTCTTGATCTTCTTCTATATTTGTATAATAAATTTCAACTCTAATCAAATTTTTCAAATAAAATTGCACCTTTCATCGACAACAAGCTGTTCAAAGGGGTTCGATCTAATCAAATTTTACTCAGCATTGATCACCCCAGAGATTGTACCCTTTTAGTTTGGCAAATGTGTTGCCTCTCTTTTTACCCCCTTCGCACACTGATCACCAGATTTAAATGGAAATTCTCACGTTATTTGGAGGGGATGTCGAAGTGATCGGAGTGGATCATTTTCACACGCCTCTATTTTTCATGCGTTCTGCTTTCGCGCCTACTGCCAATTACATTCGTGCAACTGTCAGCCCGTTCAATGACAATGACAGCCATGGGGTTAAGCCCTCCCGCCACTTCCCCGATCATCGAGCCCACCGAATGGTTGCTCCACGATCGCTCAACGATTTTCCCTTATTTCTTTACATTTTTGCTCACCTATGCCTACAGTATCGGACTAGGCCTGCACTTGCAGAAAATTATATTCAATTATTTATAATATTAAAAGCTGAGATTGGTTTTGTGTTATTATGGTTTAAAATGAAAAATTATTCAAGCTCTGAATATTTAATGAAATACCTTCCATGTTCCCGTTTAAGATTTATTAATCTCTGTAAACTAAAATCTTTGGTAATAAAATGTTAATTAAAAATATCAACAAACATATAAAACTCTATGGAATATAAAATATATACATACATTTTTTTTTATATTATAAACTAAACTCTATGGAATATAAAATGTATGTAGAGTAAATAATTTAAATTTTTCAATGTTTTACATTAGCGACCTATATAGACAATTTAAATTTTTTAATATATATTAATAAATTTGTTATATAATTGAAATCTTTAATTAAGTGTTACAAATATACAAATATTCAGAATTCAAATTATAGACCAAATATTGTGCATTCGGAATAAAACCCTTTTTAATTTTAAAGCATACTCTTCTAGGTTTTAAAAATATTTTGCTGTTCATATTTCTCTAAATAAATGTAATACTTGTATAATTAATAATTTTTTTATATTAGATGTTAGAAGTACATAGGCCAAAAAATAAGTAATTTATTTTTGCCCAGTGCTGAGGCAAAAAACACAATCAGAACCCAATCCATGCATATGCAGCCATTATGTGAGGGAGATCAATTCAAAAAGGGGCTCCTCGATCTGCATAGCCCGAAATCGAGGAGGAAGGAGAAGGAGCCTGAGCCTGCACCAGGTTATCCTGTGCATGTAATGATCATGGCTGCTGCCTTTGTGCCTCACGCAATTTGTGCGCTGAATAATGCATCGAGGAGCATCGCTATCAATTGCCTGACCCCTAATAACGAATTCGTGCCCAACTTAATTGCAGACATATTGATGAGGGGCCCAGGACCGGGGGGATAATCCTCGAAACCTTTTTTCCATTTTACAGAGTTCAGTTCTCTTCTGTTTTCCTTTTTTTTTTTTTTTGCCATTTGCGTGTCATTTTCTAAGTAGAATTGGCATTTCTTTTATCTCCGACAAAATCAGATCAGATATCAGAAAAGGTCTAGAGGCGGGCAGGTCTCCAGGCAACAATTGAGAGTAAAAGTAAATGTTGTGTTGATCCATATCAAGCAGCAGCAGCGCTCCTTTCAGGGATCGTGATCACTTGTTTGTTTAAGTTCTTAGCAGGTTCATCGTCATCGAAATGTTTCTGGTTCGTTGATTTAACAAAATATTAAATCCTTTGTTTGCCTCGCCAACAGGTGGAGGATCGTCCCTAGTCCCGTCTCTCTTTCGCCGCCGGTGTGCTAATTGGATTATGTATTGCTTAATGATCCCCTCGAGGATGTCGGGTGTTAATCACTTAAGCATCCAGCTTGCCATATTCTGCGGTTCTGCGATTAACAACGCCGAAAAAATGGAAAGTCTCTTAAATGGGTCAAGTATGCCAGAGCGAACGGAGGGTTTCTTTTCTCGTTTTAAATCCATTTTTGTGGCTGCTCTTGAAGGGAAAAAATCTGAAATTTTAATAGGGCAAAGGAGAGATACAAGGGAGTTTTAGTTTGGCCAAACATTTATTTTTAAGTCGAGCTTAGTTATTCCCATATTGTAAATAAGTGAATTTACTTATTATTCTGTAAATATTGTATTAAGGTAGATCTTTTACAAACCTCGTTAGAAGTTTTACTTGCCATTAATAATACATATTTCTTACAAGTGATCATGAGTACCAATTATCTTAACAATAACCTTATAGTTCAGAATAAATAGAACCCTCAAGACCTCACTATAAAGTATCCATTGATTTTAATGGCCGGAAGCTAGGCCAGACATTTTCTCAGTTCTCATAGATCAAAAGTCTCCAACCCCTTACACATGAGAGAGTGCCAGCTCCAAAATTATATTTGTACAATTTGTTAAGCAATTTAATTCTCACACATTGCTGATTTCTTCACATTTTCTTAAATAAACAAATCGAAGAAACCCTACCTGGGTGCGGCCCCTTCTTCAAGACGTTCCCACCTCCCCCACAAGTGCTCAGAATGGCGTGAAAACGCTTGTAGTTGGTGGGCATTATTCTCATTTAACAATCGACTGCACATGGCAGGGGTTTCCAAGATACAAAAAAAAACTAAAAAAACAAAAAAGGAGAGCACATCAAACAAATTAATTTGCTATTGCCATGGATCAGTGCGCAGGCGCAGGTTACTTTTTGGCCTTCTTTTTATATTTTTTGGGGTGTGTTTAACCGCAGAGTTTTTGGGCTTTGAGAAAATATGATTTAAGATGAGATTTTCTCGAATTTCTTGTCTGGAACTCAAGAACTCTGAATGGGTTTCCTGTCTGCGTTTTGCCTCATTGCACATTGGTCGAGCTTCGGTGATCAGTAAATTTATGCGAAGCTACTTGAAGAACTTGTACCTTAAACACACTTACAATATAAGTCTTTTGCGTGGGAATTTTCATGTGGTATTCTCTGTTATTAATTAAGAAAATCGATCGTGTGGAACCAGTAAGCAATTATTGGGAATTACTTGCATTACTTGTCTGAAGATAAAAATCAAAACATTAGCTTTTATTTTCTAGTCTAATTAGTTAATATCTAGGAATTGAAAAAGATAATATACTATAATTATGATAGAATGGTATTATATATTTTATTTTTATTTATAAAAATAAGTTAACAGATTTACTGTCAAAAAATTATTTCCGCCATAGGATTCTTCAGACTCTTATTTGATTTTCTTTTAATATTTTTCGTTTTGAATTTCACAGATAAACGCACTTCAACATGTCATATTCATCAAACATTTTCAAATGCATTTTTATTTTATGGATTTTTAACTGCAAAGGCCAACAGCTGGAAAGGGGATCGATCGGAGGCGCACTTGAGGAGGCAAAAGTATTCCGGGAACGCACGTGTTGCCCAAGTGTTAAAAATGCATTTGTGGAAAATAAATCAGGACAGGAGAAGGAGGAGGGAACAGCGGGCATCGTCACCCAAGTTGAAACTAATTTTATGCATGACTTTTTACACATTCCAGCAATATTTCCCCCGACAGCCAGCACTCCAGCATAGTTGGACAGTTTTTACTTTTGTTTCACGGCTTCGGAGACTGCGACGGCGACATTCCTGCAGTTGCAGTTGCAGTTTTCCCTTTTCCATTTCGAGTGTTTTTCCTGTTGTATTTTATTTTGTTTTGAGTCGAGTGTGCGGCATTTTATGCACAGTTAAGTTAATCTGCCCTAAGCGTACTTAACAATCCGCCGGCATGTGTCATCCTCTCACTTTTCTTCGCCTCCTCTGCCCCTGCCGGGCATGTGACACATGAGACGTCGCCGGTCGCCTTCTGGTTTCTGGCTGTGCTTCTCGTGGTCCGTGCCACATAAAAAAAGAAAAATACCCACTTGAGGCAGGCCACTTGGATTGCCATCGGCATTAGGCTCTGGAATCCGAAATTCCGTACTATTTGTGGGTTACCGATTTGGCATATGTCGGGCAGCTAATCAATCCGTTGGTCCCTGGTACTTGGCCACAGCAGGTGGTTTAATTTTTTTTTTTTTAAATGCCTACATCTTTAAAAAGTGCTTAAACTATAGGCCAAGTTTTATTTCTTAAAGATAAATGTATTTTTTCGTATCCGGAATTATGTTTCATATTATAAAAACATTAAGTTTGTGATTTGTTTTCCGATAGCCCATATAAAAACCATAAAAAAACTAAATTTTAACCTAAATCCATAAACCTAATTTTGATATTTTAAATATTTTAATTGTGGTTGCAGTTTTATTTAAAAAATGACTAAATCTTTAAAAAGTGCCTCTACTTTAGGCCAACTTTTATTTTTTTAAGATAAATATATTTTTTCGTATCGAAATTATGTTTCATATTATAAAAACATTAATTTGTGATTTATTTTTCGATAGCCCATATAATAATATTCTAAAACCCATTGCAAAAATACATTTTTATCTTTTTTTTCTATGTATATTTTAATATAAATTAATGAACCTAATTTTGATATTTTAAATATTTTAATTTTTGGATTCTGCTTCGTATTACCCGAGAGCTAAAGCCCTAGTCCTCTCCTAGTCCTAACCACTTCCACCGCCGTTCTCGTAATAAATTACCTCCGGGAACATCGGGCCTAGCAACGAAAAGGCATTTCAATGCATCCACCTGATGACTGCCCGGGCATCCAACTAATGACACATAAATATTTATCAGTAGCCCCTAGACCCCGGGACCAGGCCGCCCTCTATCCGAGCTGGAGTTATTACTGGAAAGGGTTTCCGTGGCCATAGCAAAAGCTTTGATCGCCTTTTTTTGTCCGTTTGTCTTCTGTAATCTGGCTGAGCCGAGCTACTTGACTTACACACGCAGAACAGGAGAACCAGTTTCGGGGCATTGAGTAATTACCGCGGAGGGGATCGGCGGAAGAGAGCCGGAGCCGAGAGGTGAACCTTTTGTCGAACGAATGCGTCCCTACACGGGAAATAATACCATGGAAATAAGCTAAATATTAAATTTTAAAGCGTACTTAGGTTAGTTTGCCTGAAATAATAAAATTTATTAAGGCTCTCAGTTTTTGCCGCGAAAATGAGGCATGGAAAAAGTGACTTAGTAATCCACCTTCCTTAGTTTAATCTTCATATTTATTTTATAGTTACTTCTTATAATGTAACCTATTTTGTTCCAGTGCTCGTCCAGCGATGTCTTTCGCTTAATTGCGTAAGGCAGGTGGCAGTGTCTGCCTTTCGGCCGGCAAAGAGAATAAGACACGGTCACAGACAGGCCACTTTAAAGTTGTTCCCGTTGGTGATTAGTGACGGCTCTCCGGCTTCAGCTTCGGCTCCGATTCACCTCTCCTCCTCCCTGGGACTCCCTGTATACCGCAGGTCGAGTGCTTTCCATTATGGCCAAGTGTCAAATTAAGTGCTCACATGATTAATATTTGTGGCCGGCAGGCAGGCATTGTTCCAATAGATTCGACCAATTCCATTTGGCTTCTGTCGTGGGCGAGTGCAATTTTCTCGCTGATTAACCGTGTCGTTTTGCTATTAACTTTTAATTATGAGCCGAAACGCATCAGCCATTCTATTCCTTGGTGCGTTTTTCCTCTAGCCATAAAGTCAATTGATGTATTTGGCTTTGGCAGAAGATTTTACGATGTCCTGGAACGGATTAGCGGCAAATCCTTAGCGGAAATTGGCTGGCATAGCTTTAAGGTGAGTCAGTAGCTGGAAAGAAATATTATTTAGCGGTGAGAGGACTTTCAGCAAATGTGTATTTGATGTTTAGATAAGGTAGCTCTTAGTTTTCGAATTTAAATTAACTTATGTTCAAAGAAAATAAATAAATTAATAAATAATAGGATTCCCTTTTTTTTTTAATAAGGAATAATATTATTTTCACTTAGAAATGTTGACATAAAAGTCCAACGCTTTTATTTGAATCCAGTTTGCGTCCTGTTTCCCCATATATGTATGAGTAATTTTTGTGGCAAAACTTTCGTTTTTTCAGGTCAGTTAATTAATGCGATAATTAATCTTGCTGACTGTCCAACTGGGGGATGATGACGCTCCACGGATTTTTATGGCTCGCGTTGCAGCTGACTTTAAATCAGCTAACTGAGCTGTCAGAATTTTACAGTTCCAGTGCGGTCGCGGGGAAATTTTGACTCGCAAAAATTAGGTCAATGCAAAAAAGGGAAATCAGGCGGTAGGAAAAAAATATATGTCAGGGTTTTGCTTTTATTCGTTGGGTATACAATCGAAATGAATAATAAAATAACCCCTAACTTATTTTCTGTATATTCTCTCTAGATTTCTGTAAGTCCAAAACCTTATTTAGGAAAAAAGGAAGCCAATAATCTGTAATCACCATCTTCCGCTCTTACACCTTTTTTGTTTTACGAGCAAACCAACTTTCCTGCCCTCTAACACCCCAATTAAACTGAAATTACACTTGTTCCCAGAAAAGTTATCAATTTAATAATAATAAAAAATAGAACCCATGTTCTAATGCAAGTTAAAGCGGATATATCCAACGATGGATTCAAACTACCAGGGAACTAATGGAAAAACCTTTGTATAACTTTGGGCGAGAACTGGTTTTTTCGGTTTTTGTTTTGTTTTTTTTTTTCAGACAATTTGAAACGTAAATTTATGATCCAGTGCGAGCTGTGCGAGCTGTCTCTGTGTATCTGTATCTGTATCCGAGAGATGTCAAGATACACGGACTGAGTTCGCTACTGCGACTTGATGCACACCTGCACCGCGCGCCGTCGTTGTTGTTTCTCTTTTTATTATTGGTGTTAAAATTATGGGTTACGCCAGCCAAGCCAGTTGTTGGGGTGATCCGCGGTTCGGCGAGGTGTGGTTGACAGTCCGCGCCGCATGCGTGTGTGTTGTGTATCTGTGTGTAAGACGGTAGCACTTCCCTAGGCCCGGTAACCAGTACCCAGCAACCCCAGCAACCAGCCAGCAGCAACCAGTTCCTGTGATTCAGATTCGGACTCGGATTCTGGACCTCTGGGCCTGTCGTCGTCGACGCGACGTGTCTGAAAAACTGTTCTAAGGGCCATAAATTGTACCCGCCGCCGCCGAGTGTTTGCTCATTGCCATGGAGCTGAGCCAACCAAAGATCACAATGGATTCAACACTGGTAGTCAAATAATCTCGTTTAATACCAGGCTTTTGTCGATATCTTTGGGTAAATTTATGTTAAGTATACACCGCTTTTATTAGGCCTTAAACGTTGGAGCTTACTAAGACAAGATCTGCTGAAAGTCAATTTAAAGGGGTTTAAATAAATAAATATAAAATTAAATTTGAGATCCAACAATAACTTTAAAATTAATTAATAACATTTATAGTCTGTATTTACTAAATAAAAATTAAGTATTAGCATATTTCTTATATCAACATAAAAGTAGGGCATCCATTACCTTTCCTCGTTAGTCCTTCGAGCCGGATGCGTTCATCAACAAAAGGGTGTTAGGCTTTCAAAAGCATATTTCTTTTAATGATTTTAGTCTGTAACTTAACCATATTTTATTCATTCTTCATCAAAATCTTTATAGCAATCGTAGGCATTTCAACTTTATAGATTTACGATTGAAATTTATATTGCGCAATCAAATTATTAAACTATCATGTTCTTGCTAATTAATTTTACTACATAAACACATTTTGGAGACTTAGATATATTTCATTTTTAATTTTTACAACAAAACCCACTTTATCAAAGGCAATAAAAAGGCTTCTTAATCGAGTTGCATGCAGGATTTTATTTAATTTTTCTTGGCCCTAAGATCCTTGAGGCAAGATTTCAACGGAGGCCCCTTGATTGGACCTCCAATTCGCCAACACCGAACGAACACCTCCCGGGTTCATTAGCCGCAGCATCCTCTGACCAATCAATTACTGGAAACCCCAAGCCGACTCATTAGATGCAGTCGAGATCATGTCTTGTTTCTCCATAAGCAATTGCAGTTCATTACCGAGGATTGGAGCCTCATTAGGGGCACGGTTCCTTGCAATTTCCAGGCATGCCAAAAGGGTTTAATGTTTTGATTAAGACACAATTCAAACCAGATCCACATCCAGATCCAGATCCCGAGCAGGTGTTGGAAAGACGTTGGCGTGCGGCTGGTAAAATTTTAAATTTGCCATGACCAGAAGCATTACAAGAACTACAAAAAATAAAGAAAATACAAATCTGTGTAAGTGAGACCGAGATTCTGAGATTGTTAATCTGGCTCGCTGGCATCTGTTAACTGTACTTTTGGTTAAGGAACAAATGTAGTCGCAATTATCTCGATTTTTATGGCCTGTGGCTCACTGCGTTCTGTTTGGAAATCGACAATAGAAACCTTGACCGATTAGCGACAAGTTAAACCCTTTGTACACAATCTTCTGACCTTAGGTCGTAAATTAATCAAGCCCCGAAGTGAGACCGAGTCGAAACAGAGTCATCAAACGGTGGCAGTGGCTCCACTCCACTCGACTCCGACTACGACTCCAATCCAACACCTGAGCTCCAAGACACAGCCGCACACAAACAAGTTGATTTTCCAGCCCAAATGCCCCCAAAACCCAGCCCACTCCACTAAGAAACCCCGCTCGACTCCAATCCAAGCTCAGAGACCCAGGCCCAAACCCATTGTATGTCATTTTTCAAAACCAGAAATGAAACGAAACCAAACCAAACGAAACGAATTAAAATCTGCAAAGATATTGATATTCGACTTGAAGATACTCCTTAAATTAATTGGAAAACATCCGGCTCGAAGGACCCTCAAGGCCTCCAACATTGGCACAGTCAAATTATCTAGAAGTACATAAACCTTGCTTTTAATTGGAAACAGGCCTCTAATAGTAATATAATTTCTGATTTATAGTATACTTTATAGGCCTGATCAAATATAAAATCTAGACCCCCTCTTATCAAGACGTATACCCCTCTGCCTTACACTTACAGGGTATTCCAAATGAAGCTTGTAGTGCGCTTTGGTCTCGAGGTTTTTACTGCACCGCACGTGCCAAGGCGGTGCGCGGCTTTTGCGCAGGCGAAGACTTTGGGATTGGGACTTCGGTTTCGGAGTAGGAAAAAAAGAGTCAGATACTCAAGACAACAACTGCGACGATGATGATGATGATGACGATGCCCAAAACAGTTGTGGAACAGTTGTACTTCGTTGTTGCCGCTGGACATGGCCCCATGTTGGGGGAAAACGCCTAGCCAAGAGCAGCTGAGAGTGGCTATCAGGTAGTAAAAGCGAATGGTAAATGCTCTAACAAATTAAATATTAAGTAAAGTTAAGAAAAATTGAATTCTGAAAATAAAATGTAAACAAATTTTTAATAAAAATCACATAAAACATCATTTATAAAAGTTTTTAAGGCAAAAATAGTAGAAGCGCCTGAACTACTAAGCTAACTACTTTTCAATTAAATAATAAAAAATATTAAGTTAATAAAAAATGTATTAAGAAGGATCATTGATAATAAATCTAAGTAATTGTCCCATTAAAATAGTTATTTTTTCTTATTCTAATTTATATTATAATAAATTCTAGACACTTAATCTCTGCCTTTAAAATTATTGACCCTGTCTTATAAGTTTTACCTTTTGCTCTGTAATCAGTTTAACTATTAGATATGAAAAACTTACTTATATTTTCCTACGAAAAACGTACATATATTAAACAATTTGTAGACATCTTTCGAGCCCATCTTCTGTACCAAAGAATCGAAGAAAAACTCCGACCATGACTTTTGGGTTGTGTGCGATGATCAAGACAAAAAAAAATAAAGAGAAGCTTTTGGCTCCCTAGAGTAAAAGTCATTTATATTATTTAGGTTTTTTTTTCAGACATTTGTCTGTGTGCTGGTGAGCTGAGTTTTTAATTAAAAAACATCTCGGTAGAAACAAAATATCTTGGCTACTTGGGCTCGTGCCCACGGACTCTAAGGTGCCTAAAGTGGGCGTGTTTTTTCGGCGGAGTGAGGAGGGACTGGGGATAGACAGCAGAGCTTCTTCTCGAAGCAGACATTGTAATTGTGGATCGCCATGTGGTGTTGAAGATGATGATTCAGCCGATTCCGCCTGACTGGAATATTTATGGCTCGTGCCAGTGGAGAAACCTTAACTTCAACCTGAACTTCAGCTTCGATTCTATCTCGACAGCCTCTCGAAACTGGATTTATCACCGTCGGAGATGGGTGGCAGCTACTGGAAATTTGTACCTAAAGTGTTTGGATTTCCATGGAAATGGGACTTTTGGGAGCACAGCCTTGCACGTGCTCTCTGCTCCCTCCCGATTTCCATTTGCAGGTGTTGTTCCACACAATTTTCTTGGCCACGTTCTGATCTTTGACTGTCAGCGGCGCCCACGCCAACAGATGCCCATGTCTTTGGCTTTGTCTTGTCTCGCTAACTGTGTCAGCAATTAGTTTCGAGCCTTATTTATGGTTTCCATTTGCCATTTGCCTGTTAAATTAATTAGACAAAGCCAATAAGTGGACATGGTATACATAAAGCCATTTGGTGTTTTCGGAAAAATAACACAAGGTCTTTCGCTGGGTTGGGAGATTCAAAGCGGGCGAGAATTTTTTAGAAAGGATTCCGAAGGGGGGTTAAAAAGGGTTGCCAATAAAGATTTGAAAGTTCTATATTAAATTCGGGTATTATATTTTATTTTTTAGCTTACTTTCTGTATTTTCGACTAGCCTCAAGATAGTCCGTAAATTAATTGAAAAAATCCGGCTCGAAGGACCCTCTGGCCCTCCAAAAGTCGCATTATTATTTTACACTTTCAATCCCTTTCTGACTCTTATAAAATTGTTTATTCTTTTGTCATTGTTGCTATTTGAAAAATATATTACAAATAGTATAATAAATCCCTAATTTTCTCCCATTTAAATTCCAAACAAATATTACTACTCTGCTAATGAGAAGTTCCCCCCTCAAACCAATTAATTCCCACATAAACATCACAATTAAAGTCAATGCCTGCCGCCTTTTACAAAAGAAACACTCTCAGTCAGTTAAGTCAAATGTCAACGACCAGTTCAAAGTGTTTATAACTATCTTTTCAACAACGATCCGTCGACCATTTTGCACAAAAAGAGCCGGTCCCACCGCCGACCGAACATTAGTCATCTGTGAGAGGCATGACAGACACAACCAATCGACTACAATAAACTTATCGCGCCTATAAAATCAATCAGCTTTTAATAAAAAATAAGAAAAAAATATTAAAAAGGCGAACACAACAATAAAGAGCTGCTGCTGCTGCTGCTGGAAAAGGAGTTCAGTTTCCGCACATGTGGAGCAGAGATCGGACAATGACTCATGGAGCCGGAGACCCAAGCCGAAACCCATAAATAAGCTCAAATATAAATATTTTGTAGCTCCTCGCGCCACTTGCCGCCTCCTCCTCGTCGTTCTCGGCCCGGGTCTTCCTGGGTCTTTGCTTTTATTTGCCCATTCCGTCGTTGTTTATACAATAAATCTACCTGAAAAGTCGGCCCTCTGCCACATCTAATACGCCACTTATTCGTTACGATCGAGGCTTTGATTATACCCTAAAATTGGGGGTAAATTGTATTATTATTACTTAGCGATCATTTATATACAAAATAAATATTTGCTTGACTAATTACTTTAAATATTAGACCCTATAATCCAAAAAAAAAAATAAGGTATATTTTATTTAATATGAATAAACTACAACACTATTATTTTTGGAACGAAATAAACCAAAGCCCTTGAAACCCCTAACTTCTCCCTCTCAGCCAGGGTATCCATGCCAAAAGAGATGGGCCCCAACTGGGTCTAGTCTGGACCATCTTACTACCTGCACTTTGTGTGAGTCACCCGAGCAAATCTTGCAGTTCTGCCCTCAGTTAAATGATCAACAATTCGTGGCTCGATATGATTAGCAAGTCCCTCGGCCACGTTTCAGGTAGTTAGACCGAAAATGCGACTGTGGCCAAGACCCTGGCCCTGGCCCTCTGCACCCAAAAGCTCTTCAGGTCTTCACACATTGAATTTTTTTTCAGCGAGATCGTGCCGACGTCTGGTTGAGCTCTACTATATACTATATACACAGATGACTCATCGCAGATCGCGCCAAATCAGAACTCCCTCTCTCCATCCCGCATTCTCCTCTGAACATCGAGGATTACTTATTTTTTTAATGCGAATCTTGTGTTTTTCTGTTGGCTTCTTTTGTTGCGATTGTGGTTTCAGGGTTTCAGATTTAGTCGGAAATGCAAAAAGTTATGACGGCGATCAACAGGGGAAATGGTCTAGGTAGTCGCTTAATTTCTTAATTATGTATAGTATCTTGGTGTGAAGCGAAGAAAACAGGACAATAAAACTGTTTAACTTATTGGCACTAAGCTAATTGGGATTCGTTTTGAAAAATAAGTTATTTTAGTAAGAAATATCTTCTAGGTGCGACTCAATCCTTAGAGCTTAAACATACCGGACTCAAGCAGTCTATAATTAAAAAGAAACCTCTATTAATTACCAGAAAATATCTTAAGATATATGAGTTTTCTCCAAGACACTGACGATTTTAAGGGATGGCAATTAATTTGTTTATTTTTAGCCCTGATGGTCATGATAGTCATGTAGCAATATTGCAATTCCCAGACAGGCCTGCTGACTGTCAAATTGAATTTTCCGGACTTGATATTAAAAGCTCTTTTTCCACTTCGTTTGTGATGCACAATTTTATGCAAAAATCCGTTGAATATTCGCTAACAATTCATCCGAAGGTGTTGGTAAATATTTGCTGTGAAGCAAAATGGCATTTTCAAACGAGGAGGCGTGACCGCTTTCAGAAAGTCATCTGTTTATTTTTAGTGTCTGTGTGTTTATAGCTCTTATTAAGTGTAACATAATGTTTATATTGTGCATACAAAATTTGAATGCAATAAGCTTTTGCCTGTTTGCGCGTTGATGGTAACATCTGCAAAATTAACATGTATTTAATATAGGGATATTTTATATAATAAATTTGCATCTTTGGTGTGCAGTGACATTGTTTACCTACTAGATTTTTAAGATTTATAAGATAAAAGCCACGGAGCATTGGAGAATTTTGCAAATATCTCAAGACAAGAGGTAGGAGTATTCATTTCAGCCTCAAACAATTTCCGGAATCGATTTCGATTACGTACTCAGATACCCGAAAAGTGTTCCTAAGCTTTGAGTCAAAACGAGAGGTCAATAGTCACATCCTTGCTTTCTCACACTGCTTAGGAACATTTTTCCCGTGTCTGAGTACGTAGCTTTAAAGCGAAACTTCCGCTGCGGAACCGAGATAATGCGAAATATTTTGCGAAATTTTGAAACAATGGATTCGGAACTCTAAAAAATAACCGATTATCAAAATCATATGGAAAGTTTGTTTCTCTAAAATAAATCAAAAAATGAGTTAAAATGGTTTTGTGGTCTTTTTTTTAAAGCCTAGTACTCAGATCTAGGCATTGAGAAAACGAAAAGGCAATAGTCACCCGCTCGCTCTCTCGCACTGCGTAAGAACACTTTTCGGCGATCTGAGTACTAGGGCTTAACAATCAAATGAAAAATATAATTTAATAAAAATATTATCTCGGTCAACTACTTATAAGCTTTAACTGCCATAGGAACGATCTGGGTAGAAACACATAACCTTGTCTCGTAATATTATTTTTGATATTTTTTAATTAAATCTTCAAGAAAACGTTGGTGCTTACTGGCAAATATAAGTTCAATTAAATTTACTTTCTAGGGATCCCCAAAACTGAAATAATTTAGTTAATCCATATAGGCGTTGATTTTCGACAGTTCTAATGTAGGCTGGGAATTTGCTATAATCGATTTGCTTATTTTCTCCAGACCTGGCGAGTTTTTTTTTTTTAACCTAAAACTTAGATTAAATAATAATAATACAAAAAATTTAATAAATGATAAATACTAATAAATGAAAAATATTTATTTTATTTATAATGTTTGGTTAGTATTATTATATTATGTTGTCAGAAAATTAAAGTGAATAACAAGAATTTAACCATTATTCAGCCAACAACACCCAATAACTGGCCAATTACACAAGTAAATTATTTTCTTATAAGCCAAAAGAAGTAATGAAAAAATTTTCAAGCACCGCCACTATCGTTTAATATTGAAATATCGATAGTTGTTCGCATTGCGATCTTCGCAATCCCAAATACTCGATAAATCAATACTATCGTGAGTGGTCAACCCCAGCTGAAAAAAAAATATTTGAACCCGAAAAATCGTAATTTCGTAAGTTATATATAATAAAATTGATAAACAATTAGAGAATCGAATTGGCAAGCTTCAATCATACGATCGTCATGCATAATTCAAAAGCTATTTCCACGATTTTAGTCTGTGTTTAATTGCTGCAGAGCAAGTTGGCTAAGTTTGTGATTTTTAAGCTGTAAATGTAATTGAAACTGATGCCAAGGATGTCAACTTCTTGTAAGAGGCCAGTTGTTAACATTGGTTATTTATTTATTTACTTTGTGTTAACAATGTGTAAACAATTTAAAGTGCTTGTGACCGTGTTTTCTATCAATAAGGTTTTCTTTACATACGTACATAAATAAATACATACATAAATACAGTACATACATTGCAACACTGATTTATAGACAGCCTTTTCGCGACGTTATCATCACATGTACATCATCATACATATTGCATATGTATGTTCATAGTCCTATGAAACACTGACAAGGGCTTCATAATAATTCCGATCAATTATAGCAATTATCTGGGTTCAGCCTGCCCATAAATATCACATTAATTTTGTTTGCCTCAATTGATTTTTTTATTGTCAGCTCGATGTCTATGAATTTATCTGGTAATTTTTGCATCCATAGTTAATTGTTTTATGAGATTATTATGTTCCTAAGATTTATGGGTTAAGTGAACTTTAGTTAGCTCTCTCCACAATAGATTGAGGAAGCATTTGAGATTCGCATTTATTTTTTCTTATTAATTTAAGGCCCCCTCTGAGAATTTTCACCCAAGAGGAAAATTATTTTTATCATCAATTCATTCATTGAAAGAGGTTGTATGAACTATGTATGTATGTATGTATGTATGTTTAGTATTTGGCACTTTGCCCAGTGGCCGTGCCATAAAAATCTTTCTTTGATTATTTTCCAAACTCGAATGCATCAACGCCAGAGCGGACACTAGTACTTAATTGGAATCAGTTGTTATGTATTTAGATTTAATTTCATTTTAAATTTAATCTTGGTTAATTACTGTAATAAATTATGTTTTATTAGAATTATATAATAAATAATAACATGCCAGAGATAAATTCAAATAAATATTAAAGAAAGACGAACTTATTTTTATGAGAATTATGAAAATTAGGATCATTTAATCCAAAATGGGTTCAGTTTAGGTTAACTACAGTAAGCGGATTATTGCAATTGTTATTAGTATTTCTATTTTAAATTAATTTATGCATATTTTATTAGTAAAATTAAATTCAAAAAACCTTTTGAAACCATTTCTCCCAGAAATTTACTCGCCCATCAGTCATTTCAAAACAAAAAGCGTGTGGCACCACCTACCCCAATAATGTCATTAAAACTGTGGCAACGTTGACCCACTTTCACTGCCCAGAGAATGTGAACAGCTGTCAGAGGCTGTGAAATATTGGACAACCCTTGAGACATGCCCAGAGAAGCGATAAACCAAGTGAGGAGACACACTGGACTGGACAGAAGACAGGGGCCACCGACGCGACGCCTCCATCGCTCATCCAACCGAAAGCGAAACAAAAGACAAAGGACGACGGCAACCGGCAAACATGGGGAATACTTCCGATACAAAAGCGATCGCGATCTCTCGATGTGAACGGAACGCACGATCGCCGCCCACACATATGGGGATATGGAGGAACAAAAGATGAGTTTTCTTGGCGATGATTAACACGATTCGTCCGAGACTTTATTAGTTGGTGAGTATTTAGCTTAAAGCCTTCATCACTTCGATCTTTCTAGAATTACTCTCTTAAGAAATTAAACCAACTTGAAAGTAGGAAGCTGATTAAAATATAAATCTGATTTTTTTTAATGCAAATATTTTGGGAATGCTCGTTGCAGAGCGTAATCTTACTTTGTTTTTTTCCATTGGGGATTCCAGAAAAGCATAAAATGAATATATTGACTAGCTGATAAAGCTGTGGATTTTATTCTCAAGCAAATGAATTAGTCGTTAAATCGACAATAATTTTCAGTTGAATTTCCTCAAAATATTTTTCTTTTGTTCGAAGTGTTTAATAATTACAATTATGGATATTTTAAATATTATCAATAATATGTGAGTTTTCGGCAAAGAATGCAAAATACTCGTTGATATTTTTTATGTAAGCAAAAAAAATATTGTTTTTCTATTATTGAAGGCATACCTTATTATTTTTTTTGTATTATTCTATTTTAATTATTTATTAAACACAACCCCAGGCACATCTCTCAAAAGGAGTTGGACTCCTTGCATAAACTAGTCCAAAGTATGGCGATCCATAAAACTGTAGTAAAAAGAAAGTATTAAGATTAGTTTGTACTTTAATTAGTTATTTAGTCACCAGAGATTGCACTTCTTCGAAATTCTTCAGAACAAGTTGGAACGGTTGCTCTGGTGTGAAACCTTTTGCGTTCAGGATATTCATGAAAGGCTCAACGAACAGCCAGGTGATCGAATTGCACAAATGAAGAGTTCTCAGATTTGTACAATTCTGGAGCATTTGGAGAAAGTCTTGCTCGCTGAACTTGACTTTTTTATACAGTAGAGGTGGAAAAAGCAGTTCCAAAAACTCCAAAGTATACGCCTGTATGGAAATCCAATTGAACAATAGCAAGTCTTTAGAATAATTCAGATTGCTTCTAAATCTTAAAGATTTTAGTTTCGGAACTTGCGGCAGCATCGAGTACGTGTGGCAGGAGAAGATTTCCAGGTCCTCTAATTCGTTAAAGTACGAGTTCTGATTCTCCAGGATGTTCATGTTTGAAATGAACAAAGTGCGAAGATTTCTTAGGACCGACAGTATTTCAAATATATTGATGGCCGATGAGTGGCTCCTTAAGCTGAGGCTTAGGTTTTCCAAATTAATCAGATTTGGTATGTGATTAACTGCAAATTATAGGTAAATATATTATAAATATTTTGAATGGGGTAAAGAAATTTAAAACTCACCTTCACTGCAGGCAAAGCCATGTAAAAGTAATTTGGTTAGACTCGGAAGCTGCATCAAGGCGTTTATAATATTCGCAGAGGCCTCACAATTCTCTCTGATATGCAGATGAACCGATCTCAGGCTTTTTACATTGAGTAGCAACGAGGTAATCTCCATTAAATTATAATTGTTCACATTGAATAGTATTGATTCCAGGTAGGGGCACTGGCTCTCGATTAGTTTGAATGGAATACTATTCTGGCTGTCCCACGTGCCATTTATTTGGCGCACTTGAGTGCCGCAAAGCGACAAGATTACTGGCCAATACTTAACAGATAGTTTCCGAATATCAATATCCACAAATTCACTGCGACTGTGAGCGGCAAAGGCCATGCCCAACATGGGATCTGCTGGGGCCAGTTGCAGTTTCTCCTCAAAGTTGAGTTCTTTAAATATTAAATCCAGCACTTCCGTGGGCAGAAATGTTAGGTAAATTGGATCCTCCATTCGAAATTAAAACCGTGTTTAAAGCTAGAGTTTTTGTTTGAGACTGATTCGCCTTTTAAGCTTAGGCGAGATATTTAATAAGACCTTATCGTCTAACAGCTGACTGATAAGGCCTGAACGTAGTAACCCCTGACATAATTTTAAATTGAATTTTGTTTGAATTCAACGCAAACATAATTGGTTGTTGTGATTCATACCTTAATTAGTCGGAAACCAAACGTAAAAGCTTTATTATTTGGGACTAATAGGGAAATACAAAATATAGCAAACTCTTCAGCAAGCTGTAGTCTTATCTCTATTTTTTGTTTAGCCGAAATAAAGCATAGTAAAGTTGAACCCTCTGCAATACATTGACTTTTTAAAATTAAATGCTGTGACACATTTGTCTAAAAGTTTAATCAAATATTATATTATATATTGTCGAGCTTTAAGTAATCTTTTATCTAAGTTAATTCTTAGACCTATAAAGAAGGGTATTTAAATTTTCAATAAACTCAATAAAGTATCTTTACTCATAACAAAAAGTCGGCTGAAGCGGATGGACGAAGCACTTTTATCGCTGCAATCGGCGAACAACGTCTTGGCTTGTGCGTACAAAAGGCAATTTATTAATTATGCATAAATGGCAAAGACACTGTCGATGTCGAGACCCCTCTCATCGCGGGGGAGTTGAGTTGGAGAGTTGGCGGAAAGTTCAAAAAGCAATCAAGTTCTGGAGTGCCGACAGCCGTTCTCAGCCGATTGTACAGTTACATATGCAAACAGAAGGACCGAGAGCCCCCGGGATCGGTGACTTTATAGCCTGACCAACAACTGACAAAATGCTGGACTTCTTCAACTGGAATCACCTTAAATGGCACATACAACACGTCTTTTGTAGTATCCCTTAGTTGGCAAAAAAAAAAAAGAAGGTTCTTCATCGGAAACCATTTTTTATTTTTTAATTTTTATTTGCGCTCCCCTCTTTAATTTTGGGCGTCATAAATTATTATAGGGAAAAAATAAGAGAGAGAAAAAAATTAGAATCCATTACTAGATCTTCTACCTGCGACTGTGGAGATCCTCAAACTCCATGTGTGCTCAATGTGTGTGCGCGGGTCCTATCTGTGTCTGGACACCCCGTAACACCATTTTTCTTTTTCCCTTTTTCGGGTTCTTTGCTCCTTCGTAAAGTTTTAAATTTCTTGGAAATAAAAGCCTGGCCATTAGTTTTCGTCCTTCCCTTTTCTATCGCTCTACGCTTGGCTGCCCCTTTTTATTATTTCTGTCTGTCTGTTTTTGGGTTTTCGGGACAGGCAAAATTTTGCAGCTACCTAAGAACTGAGAACGGAGATAACGAGTGGGAGTGAGATGGATTCGACAGGGAAAGATAGAGATAGAGAGTTAGTGAGACTGAAGAAAATCTAAGGCACGTTATGGTTGCTTAGTTCTCTAATTATACTCTTCTTTTGGCGACTGAGCATCACGAATATGTCTAGAGGTTTGTCGAATTATAAAAGGGATATGAATAGAAGAAGTTACTTTTATTAATTACTAATTTAAGTAGTTAAAAGATATATAAAAATTATAAATTATTCTGTAAGCATTAACTGAGTACTAACTGTGGCATAATGTAGCCTTTTTAGCATTTTGGTAAAGTAACATTCCAATTCCGCTGTGTCAAATCTCTTTTTGATATTAAAAAAATTGGGGTTAAGTAGAGTAAAGACTACGGTCACACTACAATTTTGGAAAATAAGAAAACACATTGGAAAATAAAACGAAGCAAAGAAATAAAGAGTAATCCAGACAGAAACTACGATAACAATTCATTACTAAATTAAGTTATTAAAATAAACATACAAATTATACGAATTAATCAAAAGAAACTTAACATTTTTAAAGGATTATATTTTTTTAATACTCTCATACTTATAATAATTAAGAAAAATCATCATTGCTTAATAATTAATTAATAATTAAGAAAAATCTTCATTGCTTAAGTTCCCTTAAGTTTTTTATGATATATAAATTCCATATTATATAGTTATTTATAGTTGGCACCTGAAGGCTTCCCGTTCAAACAATTCTCAGGGCAAAATTAAGATACTTTTGTATAAAAAATATCATAAGGTAAACCGAGAATAATTCTTAAAATAAATTATAAAAATTCACCTCAATATACCTCAGTATGTTCCTTTAGTTCTATGCTTACATCCCTAAAAGTAACTAATGGAAATACCCTCCAGCACTCGTAACACATCTGATCATCTTAAACATTTTAGAGATTCACCAATCTTTGGATTTAGGAATCGATTTTAAGAGTATCTTCGATTCTACTCGATTCCGGTTTCGTATGCGTTCTTCCTCTTCCACGTGTTATCTCCGGCTCGGTCGCATTGCCATCGCTTCTCGGCCTCTGTCCGTGCGTTTATTTAATTTTTTTATTCGGGCTTCACTTGTCCCTCATACGCCGTTGCCGTTGCTGTTGCTGTTGCTGCCTTTTGCCGGCGAGATACGAAACCGTGTGCAGGTGTCCAATATTTTCTTTTTTATACCGCGTCATCGGGGCAAAGAAAGAGGGGGAGAAAAAAATCCAAAACTAGTTCTAGATTTACAGCCCCCCGCTTGCCGCCTTATTTCGCCCATATTTTCGATTCGATTGCGTATAACAAGTTTAGCTGTCTCGTCCGTCGTTTTTCGAACCGTTCTTTCGACTCGACATAAAGTGCTTTGCATCCATGCAACGTCGCGTCGTCGCAGCTCCCCCTCTTATAATACCCTTTTTTTGTTTTTTGATTTTTGTTTTGGTTCTTCTACGCGGCTGTTCTTATTTCCTAAGCTTGTGTGCAGAGAAATAAATTTTGAAAAAAGATTTTAAAATTAATAATTAGTATATGAATTAGAAATTTTGTATTCTTTATACATATTTTAGATGTTATTAAATAAAGTTAAAAAATATTCTACATAATAAGTCCAAATATTATTGCTATACGCATAGAACCAGAGCATCTCATTACATGGGGATGAATGCACAATGGCTCATAAAAAATCACTGGAGGCTCGGAAATGCATTAATTTTGCTCAGATACATTATAATTCTTATTGTAAAAAATATCAACTTAGAAAAAATCCCAATGTTATTGCTATCTCAAATTTTATAAATTGGGTTTCTTCTTATTGTCTTCCTTGAAGCATTCTCGCAGTGTAATTTTGATTAATATTATACACATGTTAGATTCGAGGTTTCTTAGGCCCCATGTGGAGTGCCCCCCTCTTCTTAATAATCCCCCCATGCCTGGTAATTACCCAAATTTGGCGTCACTATCCGTTAAAGGGTTTAGGCTTTGGTGGTGTAGAGGATTAAGGAGGGGGGATAGTCAACAAACGGTAAAGTGGAATTAAAGTTTAAATATGGAGTGGCCCCCTAACGATATCTTAAAAGGTTCGATTGTTGAAGGCGGAGAGAGATTTAATAATTATGTTTATGTTTTAGTAATTGGAATTTATAGTTCTTAGATATAATTTTTTAAAAATATATTTTTATTGATTTTATTTAAATTTAATGTAATTGAGAAAATTAACAAGATTCGTCACTTTATTTAATGGTTAAGGTAAACGATTCTCATGCATAATTTTGACATCCTTCCAGTACGCATAATCACCAAAGATTTCATTAGGTTGACTGCTGTCCTCCTCCAGAAATTGTTCGAAAGGATAGCCCAAGGGCAGCTCATCCCATCGAGTGATACCCTTGCTAAAGTCACAATTGAGTTCGTTGCCCTGCTTGGCCTTAAAGTCGTAGGCAGTTGCAACGATCAAAAGGCGCATCTTGACAGGATTTCCTCGGCCACCTCTTGGTAACATCAGACGTCTAGGGAATCCACAATTCGGTGTGGAAATGTTCAAGGGAAAATCGTAATCTTCATCCCTTTGGGCCATTTTCACAAACTTGTAAAGTTCTGTGAGTGAGATGTGGTCCCCGATCATGCCATTAAATTCCCTCGACTCTCTGCTTATTTGGTTTAATCCTGGATATAGCACAGTTAGAAATGAGTCCAGCTGGTAAAAGGGTTCCCTGTGAAGTGATCCTCTTGCTGAGGTGGTCAGAAAAGTTCGGAAAATCACAGATTGCGTACGGTTGTTGCTTGTGACATGTATAGTGTAGTTAAATTCCCTTTGCTGAATTCGATACTGCCGCTTTTGGAGTGCGAAAGGCCACATGAACTGCCCAGCTATGTAGAAATGCCTGGCGTGTAGAAGATTACTGAGATCCACATCCACCGGTTGATCGTAGGTGATCAGGGGACTGATCTCTACATCAGCGATGCTAAGATCCCTGGGAATATAGGAGTTACGGATGTTAATGGGTTGAAAGATTTGTCGGTACCAACGATATGACTGCAATAGTCGCTCTGCATAGTAATAAAAATCTTTAGATCTTAGGGAATTTCGAAGATCTAGTAATGGTTGAGATTCAGCAGGATCAGCTCCATTTTTCGATACAAATTGTGTCCAATCGTAGGGGAAAAGTTCTCTAAGACCAATTAACCAATTGTTTTTAACATCCAAGTTAATCAAACTACCATTGGCTAGTAGATAACTTCGAGAGGAGATCGACTCATCCACTAATGATTCCAATCTGTCAAAATATTCAAGAATTTTCCTTGTAGTTTTATGGGAACTCTTTTTGTGATCCTTGTTCAGGCTCAACTTTTTATATGACATCTCCTGGCCATACCGTTCCAGTTTATAGCGAGCTAGTATTTGGCTTAGTTGATAATACCACCATTCCTGCAACTGATCATCTGACTTTTCCTCATTTAAAACTATGCCCACATTGACATAATACCAATAGGACTGCCATTCAATATCATCCAGCAAGTGATGAAGTTTATTTTCACTTTGCTGCTGTTGTTGTCCCTTTATTCTCAGAATATTTACATCAGCCATGGCCTGAAACCATTCCTGGGAATTCCTCAGCGGACCTCCTTCCAAATTAAGAGGTGCCATTTCTTGAGGATGAACTTGCACTATCATCTCACTTTTATCCTCTTCTCTTAGCCAAAAATTTGCATAATTAAATTTTGTAGCCTTGCTGACTGTTTTGGCATCGTAATAAGATTCCGGCCACAATTCATAGACTTTGGGCATGATCAAGACTTGATAATCCTCCCTTTTAAGTAAGACTTGCATCAAGGCTTCAACAAAAATACCAGGATTGACATACATCCGCGCCCAACAAATATTTTGCCATAAAGTGATCCAATCTCTGGTGTTGTAGAAAAAGTTATAGAGCCCCAAAAACTGCTCAAAATGCTCGGAATTCAAAGGATTGTAGAAGGCTTCTCGGGATAGAAAGTTTCCCTTATTGAAAGCGTCATAAAACCTTGTCATAAGTTCATTGTAGTCCTAAAAAAGTTATATAGTGTTTTAAGACTCTTATTTATTAAAATATATTATTTAGTTTACCAACCACGTACTGTTCCTTATCGGTTACCAACTGCTGTCCCAATAGTCGCCATTGATCGTTCATGAGAGGTTCGCGAACATGATGAAGAATTTCTAGCAGAGATTGTTGCTTTTCCAAGTAGTAACGATTACCTAAAGTTGGATAAAAATGTAATATTAGTTGAATTTTTCTGATTTAACTAAGCTTACCTATGCCTTCATCAGCGTAAACTTGGAAGCAAATATTGAGAAAATATAGAGATAAGAGACCGCGAAATATCATCGCACTTGTTTACCACACATGAACCGAAAATCAACTGAGTCGGGGTTTTCAAATGCATTTTGATTAAGTTATTTATATAGCTCTCTGACATAATCTAGAATTTAGCAGGGTGGTCAAATTTTGTATAGAGATGAGGGATATTTTTAGTTGAAGTATAGTATTATTTCATTATAAATATTAAAAATATTGTGTTTAAAATCTTGATATATCGGAAACAGATATGAATAACAAGTTTTCAAAGTTAATTATTATTTATTAAAGTAAGTTAAGTAATCTAAAACAGTTTTATCTAATTAAGATAATATAAATAAGCATAACTAAATTGATATATTCCATTTTCCAATTTTCAGTTAGATAATCTTTACAGTATTTACTAATAAAAATAATAAAAATATTTATAACTAATTGGATTGATTGATTCCAATAAACTTGAAAGTATAAGAATGCTTTTCAATTAGCTTTTAACAGGAAAGTGGAACCACTTACACTTTTATTTAAAACTGATCTGATTTCCTTTGTTCACATTTGAATTAAGTATTGTTTACTTTGTTCCACTTTATTGGCTATTGTTGGTTAACGTTTATATATATTGCGATACTGTATAATAAGGCTGAAAATTACCCTAAGAGATAGCGAGTCTCATTTGCCTATTAGTCACCAAGAGCGGTGGCAGGCACACAATAATGCAAAATAAAAAATAATAAAAAAAACGGAATGATTTTCACCCAACCACCGGCGGCGAGTCGATCACTTCCTCCCGCTCCTGTTGCGCAAATGTGCGGACATTAAATTGCCAACAACTCGGTCCGGTCGGTCGGTGTTTCTTGGTGCCTCTGATGTCCGCTGATGATGACTGGATGTGCGGAAAAAAGGGCAAATTATAATGCGAGAAATGTTAATTACAGTTGTCGGCGGCTCAGCTCGAATGTCTCGGTATATATAGTCTGGCATATATCTGGCCCATTGTTCGCCCAGAAATTGGCGTATTTAATGTAAATCGGCAGCCAGGCATGACGGATTATAGGAACTCAGACCTAGTCCAGATGCAGGCCGACCGACCGACCGAGTAAATTAACGTCCAGTTATGGCACAAAGCTCTTTGTTCCCGCTCCAGACCCGGTGACAAAACGTTGCGCTCGAAGAACTTAATGAGTTGGAACCGAACGGACACGTAACGAAAGAGTAAAGGAGTACGTAGATCCCAGATACTCGTAACTACTGTCTTTTTCGCTGATTGATTCTTATTGATGGTGGCCGGAAAATAAGCCTGTTAGGACCGTTACGGATCGGAGCAATTGCTGCCTCATGAAAACTGATCATCGAAGGAAAAAAAATGATAAGGGAAAACAAAACGTGACAAACTGCTGCGCTGAGAATCTTGTCTAATCATTGTCATTGTTGAATATCAAGTAGATGCACTGGGAGAAAAAGAAGGAGAATCTATTATGGTTAGAAATTGTGAGAAAAGTAAAACAAAACCTCATTTACCTAACGGGTTCTGTACAAATATTTCCCATTCCTTAACATTGTTTTTGTTTATATCTTTATTAAATGCTTTTGTTTATAAATAATTCTAAATAAATGTTAGAATTAAATTTGTGTGAGTAAAATATAAAATAAAGTGGCTAGATATAAGAAAATTATACCAAAAATGTATAGTAATATTGCTTAAAATATAGGTAGAACAAATTTATCGATTTACCTCTAGAAATCTTAGATTTAGCCACAAAGTTACAATTTGTCGAAATTAAATTTTAAATTAAATTATTTGACAACTATGGTGCGTTGTTTACACTCTGTGCCTTCTGTGCGTGTGCCGGCAGAGGCTGGACAGAGAAACTTGGTGACTTGCGCTCTCTAATCTAATCGCTATCGATCTAAATACCTTTTTAAATGTCACAAAAATTTCTTTCACTGTAAAGTCTAGAACCGAAAGTGACTGCAAATCCCTTCGCACGTGCATGGGCACCACGGGGTTGCCATCATCATCTGATTCTGGATACACCCGTCTTCGATCCTGAGTGCTTTGCATAATATTAGCACATGATCTGGGATCTGGGATCGGGGATTGCATTGCATCTGCATCTTGGCACAGAATTTCCATGGGCTTGCCATCATCATCAAATTGCCATAAATCGTCACAACGTAGAACCCCTCGCTCCTTTCAAATGTCATCACAGTGTTTCTTCCTTTTCTGTATGTTTTTTTTTTGCTGCTGGCGTTTCCGTGATCCTTGGCCCCTGGAAGGCTTATGAAATGCAAATTACATTTCAATAGCGCGCTTTAATAGCAGGCCCCTAACCCGTCTCATCTCCTCCGCGCAGTTTGTTCTTTGTCATCGGGTCTGATGATTGCCCCCTTTTAGCGCATTGGAATCGTATTTAAAAAGTCATTATCGGGCGGATCCATGCATCCCCCTACCATTTTCAGCGCATCAATCACTGCGCCTTTTGTCAACCTTTTCGTTTTTCTTCGTTTAGTTTTTTGTTTTGTTTGGCTATAAAACGCTTGGAAAATGGACATTGTGCGTGTGATTGGTGGGGTAGAGCGCTGCTGGAGGTTTTCCTTGGGTTCCTAAGGGGTGTTAGGTGTTATGGTTTTTCTTTATATCAGTAGAGCTACTTAGGTTTAATGATCTCTCCCTTGCTGTTCTGTGACATCTTAAAGATCCTATTTAAACAGAAGCTAAACATGTAGATATGTATGCATTGGCTTAACTCAAGTTTTGAATAAGGAATGAGGATGATTTAATGGGTTTTGTATGATTAAGTATCGTTATTTTCATAGCCAAATAATTTCATAGAATTATATATTTGATAAATTTTGAACCAACAACTTTAAAAGCACCTATAGCAGGCCCTCAAGGACTACTATTCCAGTGACTCACTTGGCATGTGAAGTCACTTTTTAAAAGCTAAACTGATGATCGCTTATGGCTCTGCTTCAATTACCATAATTCCCTCGCTCTAAAGAGCTTACATAACCGCTTTTAACCTTCCATTTCCATTTCCATTTCCAAACTATTTTCACTCACTCAGCTATCTCTGCCAACCTCCAAAAGCTTCTTATATTTATTGTGACCGTTTTTTTGCTGTAAATATTTCAGGTCTGACGCATACGCACTCGCCGTGGTCTTTTGGAATGGCATGTGGACCTCGGGGCAGGGCACTACCTCGTCAATGGCAAAAATGTGTAACCAAACCGAGCAGAAGTGAATCATCGCAAGAGTCGGCTCCAAAAGACCAGCTCCAGACCGCTGGGCTACCCGTTTGGTAGTTGGCGGGGATGGCTTTAATAAGGCAAGGCGACAAACAACCAGAAATTGGGTCAACCAAGATAAATTCGAGTAAGTTTTGTTTAAACAATGCACTTGAAGAATTACCTATGGTGTAAGCATTAACTGAGTACTAACTATGGCATAGTGTAGCCTTTTTAGCATTTTGGTAAAGTAGCATTATGTAAATATGAATTTCCGCATTTATGTTCCAATTTCTCTGTGTCAAATAGAGATAAATTAAGACATTAAGAAAATTAGGATTAAGTAAATCAAAGACTATGGTCACACTACAATTTCGAAAAATAAAAAGCACATTGAAATTTAAACCAAGGAAATAAAATCAAAGAAATAAAGAATAATCTAGATAAAAACTACGATAACTTATAAACTGAATAAGTCTTAGTTTTAGTAAGTATCTTATTTTAATAATGCAACATAATAGATAAAGGATATAATTCCATGATGAAGCCACTATTTCTGGTATGACCGACGCAAGTGCTTTTAAGAGTTTTTAATTTTCGTTTTAATTCTTTAATTTTCTGTCTGCTGTCAGGCTCCGAACTTAAACTTCTATGCCCAACCATGACACTATATATTGAGAAATATTTATATTTATAATAGAAATTATAGTGATATCTTAATCCTCTTCAAAAGTTTCATAAAAATATCTAAGAAATTTAAATCAGCAAATTTCTTTAATTATTTAAAACTGCCCCGGGACTCTTAATTTTCCGAGTGTACATAAATGGAACCAATTTCGGGTGATCTTCTTGTCCCGAAATTTAATACACTGCCGAAAATGGGGAGGAGAAGGGTGACTTAGCAGGAGAAGCACCGAACAATGGCAGGGCTTTCATGCGAACTGTCACGACTTGTCACGACAATTAAGCAAGTCGATGGCTATCTGTGGCCATCATCTATCGGTGATGGAAACTCAGGAAATGCCCGCCCACGCATGCCAGCCTTAAGACTTAAGCGTTAAACAAATTAAGTGTCCGGGGAATTATTGAAATACGACGCCAATCGGAGGAGGAGGAGTGCATCGGGCATCAGGGAGAGGTAGGAGCCAAGCCGATGACCCAATTCGCTCAGTGCACTTGCGCGACAGAATTTTTGGGTAAACACATTGAGAACCTTCCTTCCCAGTCAGCCCCATCGAGAACCCCCTTTTATATTTTTTTTTTTTCTTTTTTGTCAGCTCCAATATTTGTTTACCATTTAGTTTATTATTATGCTGTGTGTGCGCCTTGGTTCTTGCCTTGTTTGATTGCCCTTATTGGTCTACCGACTGCCGTGGTGATTTTCAATTCGAGTTATGATTATTATATGTTGGGAAAATCAAATAACGGTCGCCATTCGAAGGCACACACACACGCAATAATTTCCATTTGATGAGTTTTCAATTGGGTTTTCCGTCGCGATGATGGGTTTTTTGATCTCTGCCTCTGAGGTGTTGGGAAGTTTTGTTAATACGCCAAATGCTTAACAAATATCATACATCAGCTCTCGTTTTGTTTGACATCTATGAGAACGAGGTTTTGGGGGTTATATATAGCTTAATTGATGTGATATGTGCCTGGGAATGGGATATTTGTGGGGTACTTTTAAGGGTAAATGTATGCGGGAATTAAACTGAAGAAAATGAATATTTACTACCTTTATTTCTATCTTTACTACCTTTGATATAACCGAAAACAATTGTTTTTTAAGTGATTTCTTTATAATAATTAATTTTCTAGAGCTTGAGAACCATTTAATATTTTATTTATACTAAATAATATAATATATTAAATAATATTATAAACCATTTTTAATATTTTATTCATGTAATTTTGTATACTAAATATTATTAGAAACCATTTTTCCCCTTAACGTCTACAACTATTTTCGTGTATTTTTCATTATATTAAAGCTTACATTTATTTTATTTAAGTAATAAAATCTTGGACCATAAAATCCAACGCTTCTTAAAATTTTAAAAGAAAATATTCTGCCCTCGTTTAAGAATCTTTACTGCCTTCCTCATCAGCTGCTCACAGTTTGAACCTTAACGAGTTGAAAGCGCCAAATCATCGCGAGGATTAACACCGATCTCAGTCAGCCCACCTGAAAAGTTCCCATCGTTTTATGTGATTTGTTCTGTGCCAGTTTACCTTTGACAAATTTACGGGGAGTGACTTTCGTAAACTGCATTTTAATAAATTTTTTTGAGAACTGCTTAATCATTGGTAACCCCGATCTGAAACATGATCGGTTAGCTTTTGTTTTTCCTCAAGGGATGATCCTTAAGAGAACAACTTTTTGTTTCCCCTTTCAATGATTTCATTGCAAAAATCCAAAACAAGTCTCCCTGCTGTCTGCCGCAGCGAAAATTCTAAAAATAACAAACAAAATACGAAAAGAAAAATAGGAAAGATAAAATATTGTAAACAAAAAATTGTCATTCCCCCTTTTCAGAGCGAAGAATTCTTTTGGTTTATAAATACAGAACTGCCTTCACGATTGTCAAAGTTGACAATTTATTTTTAATCAACAAAATACGCAGAGGCACGGCTCGCATATCTCGCAGATACACTCGGGCAGGGTATTATGCGATTTTTCCCCACTCAAGATAGGCATTTTGCAGAGATATTTCCAGAGGGAAGGAAGTGTCTATTTTAGTAAATAAACTAGAGATAATAAAACCAGAAGGGTTGAACATTCTTAAAGAAGGAATTAGTGTTTTACCTCTAGGGATATTTGTTTATAACGAACTTATAAAGAATTTAAGCTAGCTCCTATATGGGACATACTTTTATCACCATCTGATGCCCTAACCCATTTAGTGAGGTGATCTCAGTGACCCAGAAGTGGCGGCCAGCCAAGCGAAGCGCTTGCTCCAGAGAGTAGCCACTGGCCATCCCTTGGGCGGCTCCACTTTGATCCCATTTACCGAGCGTGAGAGAGGCTTCAAAGAGTTACTAGAGCATGGATTGAGATTCGCTTTCGTTTTTGCGGATCGATTTCAGTGGAGTTGAAGGCACAGCCGGATCTGTTCGAGGATCACACGTTTTTGGGCATGTTTCGGGACCAAGCACTGCCTTGGTCGGGCAATTACAGTAATTCCAATTAATATGCGGCAGTCCGTTCGGTTTCCTTTGGCAAACGTATCTCGTGGATGTGGCGCGTGCTGCATGCTGGCACTTATTACTGTTCATCTATTTGTCTTTGATCAATCTCTGTCTTAGTTGCAGTTGCAGTTGCAGGCCGTGCTGGAGCACAGCAACCGGTAGCTGAAAGTCTTGGCCCCGCAATTATAAATGGCTGCCGCCAGCCCGCAGAGTTGGCCACTTCTATAATTGCCCCAAAAGGGGAAATCAGCAGCAGCAGCTAGTAACTATATAACAACAACAATGTATCTCCCCGCAGACACGCTAACTGCAATGGCCAAGAAAAAGATACTTACATTCGAGGCGTTCTATGACTTTTATCGCACAGTTTCTAACCAACTGCAGGCGATGCTCTGATGAGGGTAATCCCAACCAGGCACACTTGCATCTGCTGTGCTTTTCTATGATTGGGTGACTGTATCGCTCACATATTCAAAATTAACTAACGATCTAACTGTTTTTTTCCCCAAGCAACAACAGTTCGTGCAGTGGTCGTTCCTTTGGTTTTGACAATTTTAATATCATTTTCTGTAATTAACAGGAACTTGGGATGCTTCAGGTTTAATTAGGGTTTTTGTTTGCAAAGTAAACAGTTAAAAAAATAGAAAATAATGAGGGACAAATACATAATTTCAGCGGTAAAATATATATATATATTTCTATATTTAAATTGTAGGTTCTCAGATAACGCTGTCGCTATAGAGATGAAGGTGCTAAGTTAAAGCTAATTATATATTTATTATTAAATATTTATGTTTATTGTTTAAACAACAACTATTAAACCTAGCAATATTTAATGCCTTTAAATATTTATATAAGAGTGATGTGTATATGTGCCTAAAGGTGGAAGCCATGAAGATAAAACGTGCTAACTTAACGCTAATGTATTTATTTAATTACTAAACATATTTACAACGTTTTTTTTTAGAGGAATGAATAATAAAAATCCAGAGAATCTTCTCCAAGAAACTTTAACCAAAATCAATGCACATGGCCACAAATGGATCGAGAGAGTCCACTTAAATATGGGCTATGCTCTGCTCTTGGCCTCGAATATGGGGAACGGGTACGAAATCGGGTCTGGACCCTATACCTTCTCGTTCCTCCTATACCCGCACAAAACCTGGGCAAGCTCAGGCATATAATTTCGTTGACGCGCAGAATAAATGATAAATGCAATCATTATAAGAAACACAGCACAACGGCAGAGCAACGAAAACTTGGGCGAACACGAACGCATGATTAAAACTTTGCCAAAAGATGTGAAGAGAGATGCTGGGAGCAGGGACGAAGATGGGCTGGTGGGATGAGGGTTGGTGGATCCAGATCCATGGTTGGGGTCCGCTTGATGCAGAGCTTGAGATATACTACCAGCACTGAAATTTATATACAAAAATATCATATTAATATTGAAAATATCAAAGAATAAGACATAAGCCGATTAATTTAGTTACATTTCTATAAATGCAGTTTAGAATTATTTATAAATACAAATAATTATAAATATATTTTTTACAAGCATAAGAGGCATTAAGGTACCCATTTTTCTCCCAGTGCTGGAACAGGGACCAATCCAATGCGTGTGCCAGCGGTTTCCCTCCTGTCCGCCGCCCCAGTTCGATCGTGATACGCTGACCGAGTGCAGCGCGAATGTTTTATGACCAGCCCCGACCGCACCGGGCATAATTTGTTAGCCTGGCCGAGAGGACCGAGAGGATGCTGCTGCCGGATCGGTATCTGGATCTGGAGAGCCTGCTGCTGCTGCTGCCGCTGCTGGACCCAGCCATCCCTCGGTCCTCGCCTGTCCGCCCCCTTTTGCACAGAAGCTGCTCCGCCACTCTACTCCATTCGATTGCGTATAATTTTGGTTCGCTTCATTTTATACTTTTCGCTGTTTTTTATTTTGTGTGTCTTTTTTTTTTTTTGGGTCTCCGCTTGCTTCTTCATTGGCATCATTTGCCTGCGGGGCATAATTTTTGATGGGCTTTCGTCTGCTTCTCTGGAACCCAAAAAGCCAAAAAGAGATATTGTAGCGCTACCTGGATGCATGTGTGGCTGTTGGGTTCTCTTTTATTGATCAAAATTACATATTAAATTCAAATTATTATTGTGAAAATTAAGGGAGAATTTGATGTATTTTTATGTGTTAACTGAGAGATTTTCGAAATTTTTAATTTAGTTTTAAAATGCTTAAACTATTTGTTCTTTAGTTTCAAACTAACATTAGTTTTAACCTATTTAATCAGAGATATATTTAAACCCCATTCAGGGCATCCCCTGCCTGCTTGGTCGAACCTCTTGCTCCACATTCGGCGCGAATCCTAATGGCCCCTCCATGGACATCAGTCTCTGAGTTTCTCAATTGTTTTTTTGGTAGACGATGCGCATTTGCTTACTTCCTTGGGATATATGATCAGGAAATATGCTACAAATTTTCACTTTATGAAGAGCACCTTCCCTCCTTCGGTATCCTCCTCCCTTTCGTATCCTGAGGCACCACGGGAGCAGGCAGCAGTCGAAGAGACAGCGATCGCCCCTCAAGCCTCAAAAAGTTGGACTCAGCATGAATATTTTATTTTATTTGGCGCAAAAAAAGGCGGATGGATCCAGCTGGGTACATGGAAAAAAATATATACTTCTGAGTGGATACTAAAAGATTGTTATTTAATATTTAGTATCTTTAAGTCCCCTTGCATTTTACCTTAAATTAATTTATTGACTAAAATATATATTTATTTAGGTATTTAATTTTGGTTCAGTGTGGCCACATGAGTGTAGGGTTTAGGATTGAGTTTGGGATTGGGTCTGGGTTTGGTCTTGGTCTTGTCTGTCGCGGACATGGGTCGCTGATGAACGCTGTTTCGTGTCTGGCATCTTAAGGTTGCCTTTTTGTACCCTTCACCGAAAGATGGTTAAGGGTATCTTCAATTTGTGAAATTGCTAATATAAAATAAATTAATATATTCTTTATTTTATAAACTTTATGGAAATGTAAGCATTTTAATATATTTAAAAGCATTTGTAACCTTTTATTCTAAACTTTACAAAGATTTCTAATTAATCATTATTTCTATATTTACTTACTAGTTACTTATTTCTTAATAAATATTAATATTAAATACACATTCGGTTTTTTTTTTATTTCTTTTATTTTTTCGCTCACCATTCCCTGGCAGCGCTGCTTTTTATGCTCATTTAATCTCGCTGCGCGTTTTTTAACACATTTAAGGGGGGCAGGTGGTGGGCGGGGGGGGGTGTTGGGGATGGAACCACATCATCGATTATGTTGATCTTTTTTTCGACGCATTTCACTTCGTTGTCCGTCTCGCTGCCTATCTCTCTCGCTCTCAGTTTCTCCTGCCTTCGGCCGATATTTTTTTTTTGTTTAACTGCGCACTTTTACTGGACCGAAGGAGGTGGGGTAGGGCCAGGTGAGCAAAGGGGAGGGGGCCCGAGACGTAGCGGTGACTGGCTACCTGTCTTACACAAAATAAACGCACCAGCTCTCGACCCCATCCCCCAACTTCAGGGTACAGAGAGAAAAACTAAATAAATAAATAAACTAAATAAACCTGAGGTTTGCGAATATAAATATAATTTTTATAGAATAATAAAAGTATTATTTATATCGAGTAATCAGTTACTACTATTTATACCCAATAGAAATTAATACTATGGAAATAGATATTAAAAAGATTTAAAATCAAATCTTACAATAATTAAAAGGTTCAAAAAGGGAACTGTTACTTGAAATATTCATTTTAATATCCCAGAACCCAATAAATTTAATTGATAATATTCATGGACTTGTATTAACTTATATTTCTCTTTTAGAATCTATATATCATATTTTTTTCTCTCTGCACCCCATCCCTTTTAGTTTTTAATGTTTTCTCTGCCTTTGTAACATAATTTTTTTTTCCTTGCCTCTCTGTTTGTTTCCAGTTTGGAAACCCTTTAGGCGCTCATTGTCAGCTCAGGTTCTTCGATTCTGTTTTTTTTTTTTTTGTCTTTTTTAACGAAACCAGATAAAAAGCGAAAAATAAACGAGAAGTGAACACAAACTGCCAGATATATATGATTTCTTATTGTAAATCATGACATTTTGTTGCTTTCTGGCCCTGGCATGTTGTCTGTTTCTGGCTACCGTTTCCACTGTTACGCTGTGTTTGATTTGCAGACGTGAGGCGACCGAACGGACAGACGGACAGTTGGGATAACGGACGGAACCCACGGGGCGAATTATGAACGCAGCTGTAATCATTGCGTCAAAGGAAATTAAGATCGGAGAGGGGCAAATAATAAAGTCTGCACTTGTATCTCCTTAAATCCCCACTTGATCACTAGAAAACTAATAAATAAATAAAGGATTCAAGTTAAAGATTAAAGGAGTTTGTTTTGAACTAAATTTTTTATTAAGCCTAATAAGTTCCTTAGGATTCAAACCTAAAATTTCGCATTTGTGAAAATAAGATTTATATTAAATAATTTTCAAGTTGTTTTAACCATTACGAATTATTAACTTAATAAAAACCTCTACTAATTAATACCAAATGGGGCATGGTTAGGTCAAATACAGTAATATTATTTTAAGGATATTTAAGCTCGGTTTAAAGGTATAACAGGTTAACATTTCTTACTTTCCCTTAAAATCCGATTTTATCTTATGATCCTAAGAGTTTCCCCTTAGCAGTTAGGTACAACATTAATTTCGGACATCCGATCTGTTTCCAATTGTAAAGTGTTATCTCCTTTTGATCGTAGTTGTACCCTCATTATAGTGCATTATTTATGCTCAATTGATCGGAATCGGAGCCAAAGGAATAGGCGACGACTGCGGACCCCTCCAAGTTGGCTCTCTTCTCAGCCTTATTTGAGCTATTTAAACTCTTTGAACTACTTGGCGGACCCTAGCCCCTTTTGGTACACAAAATTACCCCAATTCAGGTGCCTCACGGGGTAACGTAACCCTTTCAATCCTTCTTCTTCTTCTTGGGGGAAAACTGAAACAAAATGTAAATAAAATTGCCACAGAAAAAGGGGGGAAACGGCGAAAAAAAAAGGAATCTGTTGCCTGCGGCCAAGTTTCACTTTGACACCTAAAGTGTGCGCACATACCCCCCTTTTTATTTTTTGTTGCTGCTGCCCTTGATGCGGCGCGCCCCTGTTCGTTTATTTTAATTTTTTGTGTATGTTCGCCTGTGCGCTTTCGTTTTCCAGAGAGAGAGAGAGAGCGAACGCGAAGGAAAAGAGGGATTTTCAGTTTTGGTTCAGTTTTTCCTCCTGCCTCAGACAGCGGCAGCAGCAGGCAACATTTGCTCCCCATTTTGGCTCAGTGCTCGGTGCTCAATAGGTCTTGCGCTTGATAGGTCAGTGACCCACTTGGATGATGTGCTGTTGGTGTTGTTGTTGTATTCGCCATGGTGCACCATCGTCATTGCGATGATAATAATGAAGTTGAGGACGTTGGGCACGACGACGATGTTGCGCTAGGGCAGTGTCAAAGGCAGAACAAGGGTTAAACAAGGCGGATGGGTGGGTATTCAGTCTTTTATAAAGGGATTACTTGATTGATATTATTAATAAGCTATAATTGGTACTTATTAGTATTATTGAAATATTTTCTAGGGGATTTTCTGGCTTCCCCTTTCTGCAAAAATTAATTTAAGTTTTATTTATTAGTTTTTAAATAGGGAAATGGTTTTAATTTAAATAATGTTTTTATTAGTTAAAGAAACATTATAAGAACCATTCTCACTAATATTTAGTTTATCTTATTGCTAATTTAGTTATTTGTTGAAACATCTAAGCCAAGTAATCTCGAATGAAAGGCGTGTGCCTCACTGTAACCATCCCAGTCCAGCCTCCTTTTCTGACTTGCGGTTGTGCCCCTTTTTTGCCGCCCCCTTTCAGCACAGCATCAAGTTCCCCACATAATCATCATCATCATCATTATCGTGTTCTCTTCTTGTGCTTTTCCCCCGATTTCTTCACCCTTTTCTTTTATTATTATTTTTTTTTTTTTAGCCTTTTCCACAAAGTCAACGTTCTTGTCGTTTTCGCAGCTGCTTCGTTTTGCCATTGCCCCTGATGGGGGGGGGAGAGTGAAAGAGAGTGTGGGGTGTGGAACAGAGACAGCCTATACTGGGGGGCGTCTGTATGAGTGTGATGTATTCGTGTGTGTGTGTGCGTTTTGGAGCTGGGCAAGATTGCGGCACATGTGACGCTTTAGTCGCGTGCTGCCTTTCGCTCCTCATCTGGTCCTCTGGTTCTTACTGCTTCTCCTCTACCCCCGACTTCTTTTGCTAACTCTTCTCTTTATGCACTCAAAAAAAATAATTATCTATATCTAATCTATATAATAATAATCTATATAATAATCTATATTATTTTTTATAACTTTTTCGCATTTTCCAGAACATAACCCCTAGAGCAATCCCCTAAACCTTTTCTGTCTCCAAATAAGGATATTATTCTTAAGAATAATACCGTTGGTGTCAAACGGATCTCTATTTTTCTTTATATTATTGTAATTTTTAAATTAATTCAATCCCCTAAACCTTTTCTGTCTCCAAATAAGGATATTATTCTTAAAATTAATACCGTTGTGGTCAAAAAGATCTCGTTTTTTTAAATTATTGTACTTTTTAAATTAATTAATTCACTTACTTCAAACATTTTTTTCTCAGTGCCTGCAACTCCTGCGCTTGCTTCATTTGCAGTTGCAATTGGCATGGGCGCATCTAAACGGGGGCCTATTTTGGTGCAAGGTGCTGCTTCTGCTTCTGCTTCTGCTCTTATCAAGAGCAGGTCATCGGGAGATGGCAGATGCTGATTGCAAGCGGGGGAGCCGGGGCCTTGATGGAAATGAAAAATGGGTGGTCACAGAAAGTGTAACTTCTTCTTCAAGGGAAAATAATATTTATGCTGCTGGAAAAGTTAGTGGGAAGGGGGAAATGGGGCTCTAAATCAATAAATTGATAGGGGAGCGACATTCACATCCTGGAGACACGCCATCGCACATCTGATGTCGAGATGGGCCTGGGGCCAGATCCCAGATCCCAAGGCACAAGTGCGTTCCCCCAATTAAAATGGTTTCTAATCGCAAAACAAACCGTGTAGCACTTGGTGATGAAGTAAAAAGGGATTTAAGAGGTTAATATTTTTAAATGATTAGTTAAAAGACGTAATACTGGTAAAATGTTGAAAGGGGATATATTTAAGGAAAATTAATACAAGTTCAAAGTTGTTAATGAAAGTAAAAACGCCATAATATCATATTTTGTTCATTTAACACAAAAAATAGAATATCTTGTAAAACATCAGATAAACGGACATGGCTAGATTGAAGTGTCTGAGGATGATGATAAAAAAAAGAATACTTTTCGCTTATTGTCAAAATTAAATATTAAAAATGTAAAAAAAATGTAAAATTCTTATATAAATTCTTTCCCTCTTTCTCTCCTTAATTTCTGCTCCCCTTTCCCGCCGTCTTTGCCAGTTTCGTTAACTTTATGATTTAAGTGACGAAAGCGCGAGTGCTTAATTTAACGGTAATTTGTGTAGAACACTCACCATCTCCCTTCCACCTTGCTAGCTTGCTATCTTGACATCTCGCTTTGCAGTTGCCGCTGCGCAGGCGCACAATTTATTGTTGTTTAGCCTGCGCCTAATTGATTGCTCCCGTTATTGTTGCTATTGTTGTTGTTGTTGCTGCGGCTACTGCTACTTACTGCAAATATGAATTATTATTTATTTTTATTGAAGCGAGCTGCGGCGGCGTTTTCGTCACAATTTTTTGCGTAGCCAGCAAGGAGTAATAAAAAAATAAACTCAAGTTGAGTGCAGAAATTTATTTGTTTTCATTGTTATTGTTGTTGTTGTTCCTGCTGCTGTTGGGCTGCAGAAATTGTGTAATAAATAATTTACGCTCGCTTTTGCAGCGTGCCACATAATCATATTCAATAATAATAATAAAAGCACCAGCAATAACAACAATCCCCAGTTAAAGGGGGATTGTATGGAGATAGAGAGAAACGGAGAAGGAGGGCGTGCTGCTCGTTTGGGTCGCTGACCCAGAAATGTCAAACGGGGAAGTCTTTTAATTTGTATTTCTCCATACTCCAATTGTTGAGCCTCTATGGGGATATAGTATATCGCTTGGAGAGTTGATTTGCGTAGCCACTTTATTTTTTAGAGCTTTGGAGACCTTTTAGGTGTTTTAAGTTGTCAGATAATGGAAGGAACTTCTTTTTTAGGCAAGAATAATTACTAATTACAAGCTTATATTAAAAATTATGAATAATGTATTCATCTTTTAATTGGTTCTTCAGAAAAACTTGTATAACAAACTCAAAACCTGTGTTTACCAAGAATTCCCAATATACCGATGCTACTGTGGTATAAAGTCGATAATATTAATTCCTGCCTACCTTCCTAAGTCTGGTAGTACTCATTTCCCTATTGCTTATCCAATATGATGTAAAGTATTTATTAATGCAATTACTTAAGTATCGATTTATTCAAATAGTTTTAAGCATAAGCTAGAACCTATCGTCAAATCTTTATTAAATGATTTCATCATGACAACTCCGAGTACCTCTTATGCAACCCTTTAATTTTCATACCCGGTACCCAAAGGGTACAAGGGTATTATGTGTTAGTGCCAACCGATTTAGCCATGTCCGTCTGTTCGTCTGTTCGTCCGTGTGAAACAACAGATCTCAGAGACTATAAGAGCTAGAGTTACCCAATTTGGTGACAACATTGGAATCTGTTGCACGCAGATCAAGTTTGTTTTAAAATTTAGCCACGCCCACTTCCGCCCTCAAAAATCATTAAAAAAACGTAACATAAGCTATACTCGTTATTTTCGGGTTAAAGTTAATTGATAAAATAAATTAACGTTAAATAACTGACGTTTTCTGAAAATTTCAGTAAAATCTGATAATAAACATGCGAAAAGTTAGCAATAAGGTTAAAATTTTAACACATTCCCCTAAGGCACTGCTGTTGCTGTTGCAAGCTGTAGCCGACAGGTGGCGCACTCGAGCCTTGGCCGCGCGATATAATGGCGCCAACTGCAGAAAAAATGACAAAAGAATGAGCAAAAAATGACAAAAAATAACATACATAATTCATTTTTTTGCGTCCTTATAAAATGTATCATTCATATTGAAGTATGACATTAAATTGTTTAGGTCGGGAGCTAATTCGAGAGGCGATTTATTTTAAGAAGTATCGAAGTAGAGTATGATAATGTATGTTCAATTTTAAATAGCCTTTTAGTGTAAAGCACAAACGTTTAGGTACCGGGTATCTCACAGTCGAGCACTCTCGACTGTAGCTTTCTTACTTGTTATTTTTGATGGCTTGCACAATCATGACAAATGCAGAACACCAACAACCTCCCCCTCCCTACTGCTCCCCTAATTCATCATTCATCATATTTCTGTTTATTTTTCGCTTTATCCACAGCCAATTCGACGACAAAAAGCACTCATATTACGCTTAATCAGTTTCGCTCGGACATTTTCCTTCAAGTAATTGGAGTTCCAACTTAATAAAAGCTAAAAAAAAAAAAGATTAAGTAAACCAAATAAAACAATCTAAAAAACATAAGCAAAGCTGAGCTGAGGAAAAACAAAGAATAAATCACAAAAATCGAGCCCCTTTTTCTGTGTTATCCCTGTTTCGGCCTCTCCTCCTTCCTTTGCCTCGTCGCTTTGGACTTCTTCGCTTGTTGCATGCTCGGTCATGTTTTCATTTTTACTTATTTTTATGTGGTTGTTTGTTTATGTGTGTGTGATTATGCGAATTTCATCATCTTGAGCAATCCTTGCGATATGTATCGCAAGCTTATCTTCAAGGGAACGTTATCAGCATATTTTTTGACCTCAATTAACCTGGCACGGGTTTGGGGTAACACATGAATGCTTTATTTTAAGGATAAGCTGAGGATTTACTTTAATGTTGCTTTATTTGTTCAGATTTCAGAAATTAAATTTAAATAAAATGCAAACTTAAAGCCATTTACTTCTAATTCAATCGAAAGCAAACGCAATTTATAGTTTAACTTCATTAAATACAAGGGAATGCGTAGTAAATATTCCAAGCATAATAACACCTGAACCGTTAACAAAAACGGTGTTAATTAAATAAGCCATCAAAATGTGATTATCACAATCGAATGTGCCATAAAATTTGGATTAAAAGCATAAATACAATTCTGCGGGTATTTCGTAATTTCCTCTTCTTTTTTTTCAAACATTTTCGCGCGCAAACTTGCCGGATAACAGAGACAGAGCTAGAGAGCGAGAAAGAGAAGGAAAAGGCCTGTTTAAAGTGTGGGAGGGAGAGGTATAAAGAGAGAGAGAGAACGAAAACTGGTTTTCCCCGCTGCAGTCAATTTTTGAAATATGGTGAAATTGATCGAAAAAAAGCCAATATTCAATATCTAAAATTCTGTAAAAACTCACAAAACGTGTTCCGGAATTAAAAACGTAATTATTTAATTAATATATTTATGTAACAGGCCAAGAAAACCACCTGATAAAATTATTTCACAATTTTGATTAAGAAAAAATGTAAGTTATAAGTTAAGTTACAAGCTAAAATGGTAAAATTAATATGTAAAAAATTAGGAACACAGTAAACTTGTAAGATTTAATATATTTTAGTCCTGTAAGTCACAAAAAATGGCAAAGTTTTTTAGTCAAACTACTACCTTTTTCCCATTCGGTTACTACCTTTTTATTAGAGTTTACGAGTCTGCGGTAGCTTCTACTCCCATTTTTATGCTGCGCTTTTGAGGCCTCTTAGCACTCGCTTGCTCTTTATTCTCTGCTTAGCTCGCACTCTCTTTTTTTTTATAAATAAAAATCAAAATCAAAAAGCAAATGAGAGACAAAAAAGTAAAAAAAAAAAAAAAAAACAACAAGTAGAGAGCATTGTACAATCGCAGTTTTTGTTTTGCTTTGACGTTCGCTGAGCAGCGCTGCCGGCGTCGCTGCCTCTTCTACTGCCTTTTCTTCTGCTTTGCTGCCTCTCCCACTGCTGCCTCTTCTTCTTCTTCAGCATTTACCTGCTCAACAAGATCTTTGTGCACTCACACACGCACACTAGCTCACAGCCCAGCTGCCCACTCACTCTCAGTTGAAAGAAGGAAGAACGCTTCTGTTGTCCCGACCATGGGATACCCAGCACACATTCTAGCATGCAGGGCAATGATATTTGAAAAATTTATAATTGCCTACATTTTGGGGCACTTTTTGAAAGGATTAAAAAATCTACATGTCAAAATCGTATCTAAATATTATGATTTTAATTATGATTTTTAAGGGTCAAATAGCTAAATACTTTGCTCTATTTCTTACTAAAACAAATGCAATTCTAAGTTGTTAATGTTAATAGACTTTTTAAATCCCGAGATCCGATGCTTCTCACTGTTACAATCGATTCCAGTATACTCTTCCACTCTACGCTTGCCGGAGGTATTAAAAGAGCGAGATTTTTTTGTTTTTAATTTTTTTTTTCCACTCACTCTCTGTTGCAGCTCTGCCTTCCCGAACCCCCCAACCCCATCAACTACCTGCATGCATGTGCATGTGCAGGAGCGGGAGAGTGCAAGAGCGAGCGAGGGAGAGCAACTGCACTGGCTGCGGCCTACGTTGCGCCTACGCCGCCTCGCTGTCGCAGCGCAGCTCGCGCCGCTGCCGTAGTTTGAGGCTCCCTTACGACCGAACAGTTCTTTTTTAGCCGCGGAGCCAGTAAGACGTGTTTTCTCCCCCAGAAGAAACACACTACGCTCTTTCTTTGAGTCTGCGAGTGCTTCTCAAAACAATTAACCACAACAGCAACAACAACAGCAGCAGCAGAAGTAGGAAACAAAAATCAACGTGTCGAAAATTGTTTGTGTTTTTAAATAAGTTATAACGCGAGGAAAAAGCTTGATGAAAAATACAAAAGAATCTGAGAGACTAAACAAAAACGAGCGAAAACTTGACTTGAGTGTTGGTTGACAAATCGTAAAATTTTAATAACAACGAAAACTAATTCTATTAACAAAAAACTGCACAAAAAATGCGAAAGTTTTTAATATTCAAAATCTTGCACAAGAAATACAAAATCAATTAAAGTGAACTCTAACTAGAAGGTTTAACAAAAAAACCCCATTGAAAAACAACAAAAAAACAAGCCAGCGAAGAACAATCCGAAGAAGAGCGAAGCGAAAACAAAAAGCAGGAAGAAGCGGCAGGAAGGAAACGGGATAAAAAAGGAAGGAAGCACCCACACTCACACACACACGCACCTACAATGGCCGTGCCCTTTTTTTTGCCCGAGGGCGGCGCCGATGACGTAGCCTCGAGCTCATCGGGTGCCTCGGGCAACTCCTCCCCACACAACCACCCGCACAGCCACCCACACGCCCACAACCACAACCATCCCCCGCTTTCTGCGCACTCCTCGAGCGCATCCTCCACGTCGTCGGGAGTGTCCTCCGCCTCCTCCTCATCATCCGCTTCGTCCTCCTCTTCGTCCACCTCCTCGGCTTCGTCGGACGGCGCCAGCAGCGTCGCCTCGCAATCCCCGAACACCACATCCTCGGCCACGCAGACGCCGATGCAGTCGCCACTGCCCACTGACCAGGTGCTCTACGCCCTTTGCGAGTGGGTCAGGATCTATCAGAGCCAGCAGAGCGGTAAGTCCCCCAAAGATCTTAAAAAGGAAGATACCTAAGATTTAAATACAGAACATTAATAAAACTCAAAAACAAAGCATTATATTTTTTAAACACATTCGTAATCAGGAATTAATAATTTAAACTCTATAATAAATCCAAAATATTTAAAGATTCAAAAGAAAGTGAATTTAGAATTGTCTTTCTTTTGGAACGTTATTGAAAATACCTTGAATCTAATAAATTATGCGTAGTGCTTCGAGTTATAATAATAATTTATTGTATTCAAAAGGAAAATAACTTCTAAGATTCTCTAAATATAAATAACTTAAGATTAAAATTATTTTATGATAGAAAATAATGAATCACTAAGACGAAAAAACAGAAACCTAAACTGAAACATTTTCTGAAGACTCTATAGTCTAGAAAATATACGCATCTTAATTTGAAATTTAAAAAATACGGATTTCCCTGTCAAAATAATGCCTAGTGGACTTTAACTCCCTTACCATAAAAATAGAAATGTAAATAATAATATAGGAATCTTTTATTATTTACATTTCTACCTTATGTCATACTCGACACTGTTTAGTAAGTGAGGGTGTCAACTCCACAAGGAATTTTATCTTGACAGGCAAGAAAGTTTTACGTTCGCATTTTAAAATGGGTCAGCAATTAGCCAAGTTGTTGTTGTGACGTTATTTGTTAACTGCTTCAGTTCTCCCCGTGCAAGTTTCACTTTTCAAGGTTGTTGACTCATCCAGTGATCCAAGCACTGAGTTAACACAGAGGCTCCATCCAGGTTGTTGTTGTTTTTTTCCTCGTATTTTTGTGTATGGTCAGGTCAGCACTTTGTCAGCTTATCAGCTAAAAAAGGGAGAGCGGAAGGCAACACGAAATTTGCATTAAATTACTTGGCCAGAGTCGAAAGGAAGCCGCAACCGAAAACGGTAATTCAATAAAAATTAATCGAACGAGTTCAAAAGGGGGAAAATTGAGAAGATTCGATTGCGGGAGCGGAGTTGATCATATAAACTGGAAGACACACAAATGCAAAAATGTAAACATAAGGAATTATTTTGGGGGCGGATCAAGTTACAATGAACTTTGGAACAGTTTTGTAAAATAAAGGGGTTTATTGCCAGTTAAAAATTACAATAGCAATCCTTTAAACCTAAATTTAGAAGATAAGCTAATATCAGTCGTAGCTTGAACATAACTCAAAGATTTATTAAGTAATTACGTTAAAGTTATTACATTAATCCATGCCCATTAGCATACTGTGACTTTCAATAAATCACACATCAAAATGCCTTGGCAAAGTAAAGATCAATATCCCTGAACACCCCGAAAATAGGCGCATAAATCTCCCGCCAATCCCGACTTAGATCTGTTAAGGCGGTAAGCCTCTGCACAAACACCGAGACAGATGCAAGACAACCGCCAACTTGGCTGTCATGCGATATTAGCCGTATATTTCTTGGCAAAAACTTGGGCGTGTGCTGCCGCTGCTGCTGGACCAGCAAAAAGGCGAGCAAATAAAGACCCGACCCGGCCATAAGCATAAACAGGGGTAAGAAAAAGAGGTAAAACCGACCGAGAGCTGGGAGCAAGAGAGCTAAGCACGTTTAATTGGCACGCGCCAAGCTCGGCTCGAGTCGAATGTCTTACTTCTCCGAGTGCACTACATTTGCTGGATACAAAGTATGTATCTGCATCACAATGCCCGTATCTGTGTTACGGCTCGGCTAACCCAAAATTATTAAACGCCATTTGACCTTAGGCGGCTTGTTTTCCGATTTTCCGCGCGGGGCAAACGGGTTTGAGGGTGTGGGGCCATTTGCAAAGTGTTTGACTTAACGGTGCTTTAAGTAGCTTTTGTACTCGGCCACGTTGAGTGCGGTCAGTTTTTTGTTTTTATTTCAATTTTTGCGCGCTTTTCATGTTTGCTTTGCGGTTTTTCATTCGCGTTCCTTAATTTTGTGTGTTGTTGCCTTTGCATAATAGATTTTGTCGCTGTCGATGATTGCCAGCTGCGGTCTAGCAGCCATAAATTTCTGTTTTATTTTATTTTTTTATTTTTAATTTTTTTCTGTTTTTTATTTGAGCTCTTACCTTTTTTTTGCGACTGTCAGCAACAATTGGTCAAGCCAAAAAAACAGAGTTCCCTTCTTGGTTTTCAGCGTGAGTCACTTTTGGGCGTTTCATGTTTTTCCTTATTTAATGTCATATTTCATAATTATTTGTTGAGGTATGTGAAAGAGGTTATAAAAACGGTTAGGGATAAGATTATGTACTTTATTTTTTAAAGTTAAATAATTATAAAAAATATCGTTTTAATATCACACAATTTTTGGTTAGCTATTTTATTCCTTAAATACCTTCAATTGGAAATTTAGGATTACATTTTCAATATTTCTTTCAATTATTGTTTCCCTTCTCATGTATCTTTAATATCTCAACCAACTTCCTTATCCCAGAGACATCACTCCACACTTGTGGATCATGTGCTTCAGTTAGCTACTCAAGTGGATAATTTATCTAATAGTGACACGTCCCGAAACTAGTGAAGAACACGCTGTAAGCACTTGAAACAAGAACGGGATAAACTGTCGTTAACCAAGATGCGAGCACCCTTTTCCTGGTTCCCCTAACACTCTTCCATACACACAAGCCTCTGAATACTTTTAGCCACAAACGCGCTTAGTCATCAGGCAGCTAGCTAGCTACCAACCCTAAAAGCCTAAAAATGCGAGGCGCAAACAACCCCGACGAAAAATTCCTAAATACCAAAAGAGCTTTTCCAAAAGCGGGTAGAGGGCGAGGTAGCCCTTTTGTTTTGGGAGAGGATTAAGCCTCCAACAGCATCCTGCATCCCAGCACACATACACCCCACAGAACCCATTCCAATTGGCGCCCAACAAAGGGTGCAATGACAGCAGTTGTTTCTAATAAGTGATGGGAAAGGTACTCCTTTTATTTAAAATGTACCATGATTTGATATTTATTATTTAAAAGGAATAGTTATACCTCGATCCACCATTATACGATTATTATCATCTATAGATACTTTCCAAAACTGATAAGATGGATAATAAAAAGTTATGTGGTATGCTGTACCTTTATGGGAATTCCATTGGTACAATGTACCTAATCCATCTATAGTACCTGTACCACCTACAGATACTTTTCATCACTGACCTCCCACTCAAAATACCTAACCTAACCTCAATTCTTGGCCTATTCGTTTTGGCCCGCCAATTCGCATCATTTCGCCTGACTCTCTTGGCTTTGTTTTCGCTGTTGCCAACACACAGCTGTTTTTTGCCGCTGCTAGGCGTTGTTTTCGCTGCCGGCGCCGCTGTCGCTCTTGACATTTTCAACCATTTTGTTTTGCTCGGCAACTTCGTGGATGCCTCGACGAGGCTAACGGTAAAAAGGCGGCATAATGGCGGCAAAAATGGCGACTCCTGCCGCATCCTGCCTGGCAACAACAAAGCACAGCTGACTGCTGCGCAGAAAAAGAGAGAGGGCCTTAGATGGGGGAGGGATAGAGAGGCTCCGATTAACCGCAAGTTTTTGCACTCCTCGTTTTTTGTACAGCCTATCCCAAAGGGGAGGGAGTAAGAATGGGCGCCCAAAGAGAGGAGGCCGATAGGCGGTTGCGCCTCTGCTTTCATCATCATCATCATTTGCATCTCGATTTGTTTGGCCTGTTGCCAAGCTGATTTATATATACAGCGAGCTTTTTTTTTATGCCAAGTTATATGCGCTTCGATTATTTTTTTATTTTTCTGTCGTTCCCCTCTTTTTCTCCATTTTTTTATTACGTTTTGTGATGTTACGGCTTTGCTTTTACATTGACCGTGAATCTTTTTCTGCCCCCCGTTTTTGCTTCGATTTTCCTTGGCTTTTCTCATGCAAATTGGCTTTTATTGTGCTTGGATCTCTTGTAATTGTTTCATTTAATTTAAGTTGCTTGCTCTCTGTAGTTTTTATGATTTGTACTCTATAGTTTTTTATGAGTTTACTGCCTTCATAAATTTGGCATAAGCTCTTTTTGATGATCTTCCCAAAAACGAACAGCTGTGACCCATAATAGAATCGGAAATTTTTACAGGTCCATTATTTGCTCATAAAATTTGAAAGTAGTTTGCCAGCTGATTACTTTTGGCACCACATGGGGAATACACTATTTTTAAAGCTGGGATAAACCCCTGTTTCCTTTTTTGATCAGTATCCGTTTGCTGAAGGAAGATGATTTTAAATACTTAAATTCTGGGATAAAGTTCATTCCTTAATTAGTGCTTTTTGCCACTATTCAATTTCCCATACGCTTCTCTGGTTTGTTTACAAACATTTAACACCGTTCAGCGCAATGAACTTTACACGTTTTTCAAGTTTAAATGGCCGCCAGGCAGGCACTTTGCCTAATAAGAAAAAGTCACCTGAATGCGAGCATATACGAGTATAAACTTGACACTTTGGAGGCACTATAAAAAACGCGAGACTCACCTGTGTTTGTCTGTTCTGCTGCCAGGATCTGGCTAAGTTGGCTTTTGATTAAGTCTCCGCCGGGGCCGTGCTAAATTGTTTGCATTGAGGCGTTCGTTCGGGGTTAAGTTGGGGGCGGCGTCAGGTGGCCAGGGATAGTCTCGTCCTGCCGCCGAAACGTGCTCAAGTTTTTGTTATGAAATTGAGCCTAGACAAGCTAACAACGCAGAGCGAACGCAAACGCCACCTATCCATCCTTGACAACTCGTCGACTCCTTTTCAACAGCCGGGAACAAAGGAACTTGGGCGACGCGCTCAAGGCAAAAGTGGAAAAGGATATGTATCAAAAGGCGGAAAACTAAGAACAGGATATACCAACTCCTCTTCACAGAGAACAGAAAACAGGGACGGCAGACAGCAGACAGAAGCATACCTGGCTACTTGTTATAATTGGCAAGGTGGCAAATGCTCTAGACATTACCCAGTTTAACTTTAACATTTTACCCTACGAAGAGCTCCCTCAAAAGGAAGTTTCAGCTCAGTTTCCCTAAGGTAAAATCATTTCTGATGAGCCCTAAGACAGCTTTTTAAAGAATTACATTTTTAACATATCTGTAAGTTCTTTATCTTGCCTAGAAAATAATAGCAAAACTATAATAATACCTTCTTGATACATAATTCCGTTTCCAATGTGAGTAATTCCAACTCTCAGAACCCCTCTTAATTCCCTTTTTTCATGGGTATCCATTGCCACTTCTTTGGTAAACAAATCAAATGCGATTACTAAATGTGCAAACAAAGTGCCAAACGACAATTAAATCAACAAATAAGCTCGTGTAATTGTGTACGCCAAAGGCAGCCAGTTGGTGGGTGGATTCGGTAGTTCGCAGTGGCTCAGCGGTTTCTATGGGGGGTAATGGGGTGTGCAGATTGGTGGGATCGAGTGGCGATAACCCTTCGGGCACGCCGGCTCCGAGTGGTTGTGGGTGACGCAGCGAAGACAGGCAGTCTGGCCCGGCCGCATATGTAATTTCCATTCAGTTTTAATAACTTTTTGCCGCGCGCTGTTGAGACGTGCAGTTTGCCGTTTTGCGGCTACAGTTTTTGCGCTTTTTTCTCTCTTATTTTTAATTATTTTAATTGCGTTGCATCTGATCGAATGCTGCTGGCTGGCGTACAGTTTTATTTATTGTTTAATTGTAATTTTCGCATTTACGTTGTTAATTGCAGCGCGGCGCTGGGAGGAGATTTGGTTTAATCAACTGCTAAATGCCTTTTTTTATTGTTCTTAAGGAATAAAGTGATGGGTGAATTTGTGGTTAATTTTTCAGTAGCGGAAGTTAAGAAAATGCACGTATTGATTTTGATCGTTAAGATTTTTATGTATTATTGAGTTTTAGTAATTACTGACCATAAATATTAAATATTTATAAATATTGTTTAAGTTTAAACTTAATTGTATCCTTTTTATGTCGACTATTCTCCGATTTTTACTCCCAAATAGTTTTAAATTTTTATCCAGGCTTCCCCAGAATTTTTTTATATTTATCCTAGCTCGTCTTTTTGAGCTGATTCAGCCAGTTATATTTTACTGTTCTTATTCCCATCCATGTTTATATGTTTTACCCGGACACAAAACACATGCTCACCATTTTGCCATTCCCCTCGAAGAAAAGTCGTTTGGAAACCCGTGAAAAATATATGCAAACAACTGCCAAAGTCTTGTGTTTCGTCGTTCAGTTTCCTGACAATCGATGTGCATCATATAAGTTCCTTATGCCTGATTTTCCTTTGGCTTTTTATAGCCTTTTAAGCTGCGTTTTCCCTTTGTTGTTCGGAGTGAAGAGAGGAAATTGAAAAATTGCATTTGTCTGTCGTTGATAAAATATTGAGCATAGCAGAGCAGCTTGCACATTCTATATAGCTCCAGCTTCCCGGGCTTAGCTTTAGCTGGGCTGTCATGATAAGCGTTTGAGCTATTTCCAGAAAATGCTCTCATGGAGATTGGCAAGGAATGGAAATGGGAAAATCGGGTGGGAATTTGGTATTTTAGAATTCTATTCAGTTGTCCCTCAAAAGGCGGGTTCCTCATTCTTTAAAGCGGCTTCTGGATAGCCAGACCCAACGGCATTTAATTTCTAAAGCACTTAATTAAATTCTTGCATTATTTAGCTTTATTTTTATAGAATTGCATTGTGTGTGCCGCAGGCCCCGTTTTGTTTTTAATTTAAAATTTTTATGCACACGCACTTTGCGCTGACCTTGCTTGAAATAGATTTAAAATTTTTATCGGCCTGCGAGGCGAATATAACTGGACTGAGTTGGATCATCAAAGAGTAGAATTAGAATTGCCGATGATATGGGATGTTATCTCAAAATTGAATGCTCTTGACCTCAGGCTTTGTCATACAGAATTACAACTGAAGCTGGGAACAAATTTCCTTGGATTCTTCTCACGAATTCGATGTGTATCTAAGTTTCGTTAAATCATCAACAAAGAGACTTTCTCTTTGTTTTTTGAGGTATTACGCAAGTTCATTAAATTTCCGAAGATCAAAGAATCATCCTTACATTTCAACAGAACTTTCTCCTTCTTTTTGCATGAATCATCATCGTGTGACTTTCCCAATTGCCAAATTTGTCAACAGCTTCCGGATGTCTCGTACCGTTCTCTTTTGGTTAAATATTTTTTTCCTTGCGATTTTGTTACAAACTTCTCGCATTCCACAAATGGCTAATTAGCGGCTAGCCAAAATTGGTATATAACAGCGGGATATATGGTCATAAAGCGCACACATAGATCGACACCTGATTGACATTCAATTCGAGACAAAAAATACTTGATCGAATTGCAAAGTGCCCAAAAAGGAATTAAAAATATAGCAATCTTTATATAGAGAAGTCAGAACACAGAGTTTCTTTATCAGGAGAGGAGTGATTATTTCCCGAATTCTCTATCAATTTCCTGAAGAGCCTTTAATTAGTCACTTACCTTGATTTTACCGTTCAACCAGCGGCAACTCAGCATCTGGTTGCCTAATTAAATCGAGGTGACAGACGGCGGACAGACGAACTCACCTGAAATGTGAGTTGACCAACCAAATTAGTAATCTCGCATCGTGACAGACGACAAATCGCCTTAAATGTACGACTTTAAATGTAATTTTTGTGGGATTTTTCTTTCTTTTTTTATTCGCTCATTATGGCTGTTTTGTGTGCTTCCTCTTCGTGTGTGGGCGTGTGTAACTGTAAAGTGAGGTTTTCCTTATTTTGGCCAAATTATTCAGGTCTCCTCCGCCGACATGTATTTCATGTTGTAATCCTGAGCTTGGCTTAACCTCAAGACGGAGTTCGAGTTGGGGTATTCCTTTGTTCTGTCCTCTTAAGCTTGTTTTGAGTCTGTTTATTTTGTTCCTTTTTAATTTAAAATTAAATATTCATCAATAAATGTCAATGTCAGAGTGAAGTTGCCGCTTGTTTCTCAAGAGGTTTCGAGATTTTTTTGGCAGAAGAGATTGCAGTTTGCTGAAAGATTTAATGGCTTGGAGTTTTTTGATGAGAAAGAATGAAACATGAGATTGGTTGAGGGATTCCAAGAGGGATTTATTCTCGAGGTTGATTGAAGATATAGGTTTCTTTCTTTGACTTCTCTAAGGGTTTTTTGTGCCAGTTGAGACTTGAAAGATATTTGTTGATGCATTCTTAGCCGAAAAGTCATTATTATGGGTCTCAAAAATCCATGATTTGATAATACATTTTATTATTTATTTATTTATATATTAATTCATTAAAAAATCAGATTCCACCTCAATTACTGAACTAACTTTAGATTCCATGATCCCCATCATCTCATTATCAGCCGCAACTTCCTTCCTATATATGATCTCCGATCTGGTCTATAGCTTCCTTTACTCCGATATCTGATTAATCCAATATTCTGGCCGACCATTTCCCATTCCGTTCCACTGACCAACTTATGGAGCTCGTCGCACTTTGCAAACTCGTTTCGCTGCCGCCGATCTGAAGTGCGACGCAATTGTTGGAGATACGATTACGGGTGCCCGTACGTACTCGTAGTACTCGTATTTATTCATACCAGCGGTGACTATAGTATATTTTTATGTGTAGTTTTTTTTTTTTCTTCTTTATTTCCATTAAGCCAGCAGCACTTCAAGGTTATAATGAGCAACATATGCTGCGGGTAGCAAAACTGCAACTGCAACTGCAATCAACTGCAAAGGCACAACTAAAAATGCATTTCAACGCTGCCGACAACGACTGCGACGACGATTTGTGTGTTCTTTTGTGTGGCAACTAAAGCGAGGCATTTTTTCATTTTTCACGTTTTTCCGCTGCCACCGAGAGCAGAGCCGGGCTGTTCTTGAGGCTTTTTCTGAGGCGTTCTGCTTAGTTAAACTCTGGCTCTGACTCTGGCCGTTGTTTGTCGTTGCCTGATTGATGTTTGTCAGCTGCTCAGCTGTTGCTGCCCAGCGGCCTTAGAAATGGTTGCAACATCGCCTAGAACCGATGGAAAATTAAAGTAAATTATACACATAATTGCGCTTTTTTTTGCGCTCAGAATCTCGGTATCTGCTCTGTCCAGATGCGGCGGCGACGACGACTCTGGTACTCGTAATTCAATTAAACATTTTCCACATACGAGTATTGTCGCCGCATAAAGAATATATAAACGAATAAAAAACAATGCTCCTAACAATTGGTCACGTTTCGTCACCAACAACAACTGTGGCCAGTACTTACTAACAACAATTGCATCCATTGCCCGCATTGAGTTGTGATCATAAAAATTGCTGAGGTGCCGTAAACGATCTGCATGGCTGCTGAAGTTGTTCGGAACCCAACCCCCTCATAGAGGTGTCCGCGAAAATAGTGATTTTAGCTGTGACTTTTGCTTACATTGAATATTTTGTATATTTTACTGAACAAAAGATATCGGTCTAGGAAGTATACTTATATAATCATAATCTTCCTTAGTAAAAAATCACGACTTTGGAACACTTGGTTGTCAGATAATTATCACTTTTATTTCCCTGATAAATCATTAATGAACTTTAAAACCAAATTGGAAGAAAAAAAATTATATAAGAAAGAATCACAGACCCCGACATATTACCTATTTAAAGTGTGAATTGCGAAGATTACCATAAATCCCTTAATCAATATTATTTAAAGTGTGAATTTCTTAGATTACCATAAATCCCTTAATCAATATTAAAAGGCGTTAATTTGATTAATTTTAATTGGATATTTCTGTGAGCTACACAAATTAGCACAACAAAATGATTTGATTACAGCTTTTAGCGTAACAATACTATTTTTACAATTATGTTCCAAGATTTCCGAAAGATAACATTGTTATATCAAGTCACCGTTTAGATAGCTGGAAGCCTCACTTGATCACAGATTAAATCGCACGAGAGTACGATTTAAAAGCAGTTTATAAACCCATGTTGAGAATGATTTATTTGCCAGCACCGATGGAGAATATATATCTGTGTAACTCATATGCAAATGCGAAAGCAAACGAAATGTGTTGGTAAATGATTTTCCACACAATTTGCAATTAGTAATAACATTTTTTATCTGTCTTCGGCTTTGGCTACAACTCGTCAGTTTCATCATAAAGGCAAGGCACTGGAAGAATTTAGAAGTAACTGCTTAAAATTATCCTTAAAATATTTAAAAAATGGGTATAAGGCTTTAAGGATTATATTCTTCTCACAGGAAAATTATACCCAATTTTTGTTTCCTCAGAGATGAATAGGGATTAGTGATAGGCTTCCTTAACAAAGCTAATTCTACTTAGATATAGATATTTTGGACAATTTTTTTCTATATTTCTATGCCATTTGTTGTAGCCACAAATTACCAAATTGCTGACCGATTTTAAGGCAATTTTTCGCTGTGTACCAGCATCGACAAGGCATGGCCAGTTATATAAGTTGGCCAGGCAGCAAGTAATGATCCCTGCCGTGTTGGCTTCGCTTCGTTTCTGAAGCTAAAGCTGGCAGATTTTCAAGGTTAAAAGCGACGATGGCGCGCGGTGAGCGCACGTGAGTCTTGCCTCGGCTTCAGCTTCAGCTGCTGGCCAGCAAACTAGTTTCAAATGCCTGGCAGTATCTTACAGATACAGAAACACATGCTAAGGCTGCGCGCAAGGAGTGGCTCTTGGCTCGTTCGGCTGCTCAACTGCTCGGCTTGGCCCCGCAATTAAATACAGATTTTTTGCGCTCTTGCAACGCGAACTGCAACTGCAACAGCTGTGGGCTTGTTTCGATTCGTTTCGAGTTCAAGGCTATTGGGTCAAATTGCAAATTAGTCGCCCGCCGCCTGCAGGTTGACAGTGAGTGACATTATTGTATAGACTCTGGTACTCGGCACGCTGACCACCGATGGACAGATGGATAGATCGGGCCCCGCGGTCAGTTCAATTATCGTATCTGTAAGATACTTCTGCCGCTGGCCGGCTGCTGGCGATTTGTATAAATCTTGCATTACAATCAATCAGCTGTCGCTGGGCCAATGGCTTTTTCTAAGTAAATAAACATTAAGAAATCATACAGATGAAAATGTACACCCAACTACTAATGGGGGAGCCGCTGCTGCTCCCTCACAATTTATGCGCATATCAAGTGGCCAGGCTTAGCAGCGCATTTACCTATCAACGCTTTTGTTGTTTCGATTTGCATGAAATTGTACAAGCAAAAAGCAAAAAGAGAATAATAATACTGCAGGCGGGGGAAGTCAAGATACAGAAGATACAGATACGCTTCGTATCGTTATTACATGCATAAATGATGCTAAGCACTGTGAGATCTCTCGCTGGCAGGTTCAGATACTTTTCTCAAGTAGATTTCGGATACCCTCTTGGCGTTTGTTTGCCCAAAGCTACACTCGGCTGAAAAAGTGTGTGTGTGTGGAGGTACTTAACGCTGAAAACAAGTGTTTGAGCTTGTACATTGATATGTATCAGATTGGAATAAATAACTTCGGGGGGTCTTAAGTGAGCTCAGAAGTTCTAAATGGATTTTTAATGAAAAACAATACTTTTTATATTGCATTTTATGTCCCAATAAGCCATATTACTTAATTAAGGCCCCATTAGGTTTTCTGCCAGGCTCTAGATGTTTGTTAATTTATCTTAAAAGGCCATTCTGTGGTTGTAGTTCGAGTGAATATGAAGATATTCCCTTTTAATGTGCGCACTGAAGCCTGCCGCTTCAGGTGGGGGCTACCTGAGATCGTTTTATGGGCGATTTTATGATCAGAGAGAGGACTCTTGCCGCTATAATTACTTATTGCAGGTTTTTTTACAGTCAGTCAGTCGGCTAAGTGGCAGTTGGTGGCAAGACAATGGCCCAGACAAAGCGCCCGACCTTAGACACTTCCCTACATTGTCACTGACTCAAGTCGACGACTCAATGCCGCCTTTGTTTACCTTCATCCATTGTTGGGTGATCTTTATATTGAGAAATTTAATTTTAATAAATACCCTAATGAGTTTTTTAATCAACCTGTATGTTCTTTCGAGTTTCCACTGTAATGTAATTAAACCATTTCCCTTCCTCTCCATTGCAGCCCCTCAAATCTTCCAGTATCCGCCGCCGCAGAGTCCCTCCTGCAATTACAACACAGGCGGCGATGTGTTCTTTCCCCACGGCCACCCGAATCCGCACCCGCGCACACCCCGCACCAGCGTGAGCTTCTCCTCCGGCGAGGAGTACAACTTCTACCGACAGCAGCAGCAGCAGGCACAGCAACAGCATTTTCCCTACCCGGCGCCATCGACACCACAACCGATGCCACCGCAGCCGCCGCAGTCAGCGCCGGCGATGCACTGCAGCCACAGCTATCCGCAGCAGTCGCCCCACCTGCTGCATCCCGGCTATGGGCCCTATTATGCCACCTACACGCCGCCGCCCACGCCGAACACGGCCAGTGCCGGCACCTCGACCTCCTCGGCGGCCTTCGGCTGGCACAACCATGTCCATAGCCCGGCGCTGGCGTCCACGCCACTGGCGCCCAAGATGCGCCTGCAGCGGAGCCAGTCTGATGCGGCCAGACGGTGAGTACTAGTCAAGGGAATAAATATTAGTTGGAGATACAGATGGAGATGCAAGGATTTAGGGGAAAATAAATCTCTCGATTTGCCTATAAATCATTCATAGTATAGAGATATTACTTCTATTAAAATATTCTCTAGTTTGAAATTTAGATCATATAGGGAAATAATTAATATCATTACAAATTAATTCATTAAATTATAAATAAACCTTAAACCAGTTTATTTATCTTTGATATCTAATTAAACTTCCCTTAATTGCTTATGTTTTTATTTATTTAAAATCATACACAAGCCTTTCATATCTCTATCATCTTTATCAATAAATATTAAAATCAGGAAGAACCCAGATTACACAGATTAAAAATAATTCAAAGTAAACTCATTCCCCTTTATTCCGTTTACCATTTCAATTCCCATGACACTTGTATTTTATTAATTAATGAAATCGCCAAGTTGTGTCGCTGGATTATTATATGCATCTACATATAGTATATACCCGAACCGACTGATAATTGCTCATGACGTTCCCAAGTCACACATATACAGCCTGTTCAGCGATATTTATAGTGCGTCCATGATGCGTCTTCTCTCTTCCCACCACAGCAAGCGATTGACCTCGACGGGCGAGGATGAGCGCGAGTATCAGAGCGACCATGAGGCCAGTTGGGAGTTTGAGTTTGACGATCGCTACGACAATTTTACGGCCGGACGGGAGCGACTGCAGGAGTTCAATGGACGTATTCCGCCCCGGAAGAAGAAGAACAGCCATAGTCACAGTCACAGTCACAGCAGCAGCAGCAGCAGCAGCAATGCCAACAACAACAGCAATAATAATAATCCGATCAGCCAAAACGTCAACCAGGCCAACACCAGCTCCAACTCCAATGCGGAGAGCGGTGGCAGCAGTTGCAGCCACAACAGTCACAGCCACAGCCACAGCCAGCAGCAGCAGCGACAGGTGGAGCGAGAGCGACAGAGGAACCAGGCTGAGAAGAAGGTAAGGAGATAGTTAATTAATAAATCTTAGGGATTTTTGGGGAATTTATAACTGATTAAACATAAATTTAATAGATATACTTTCCATAGCAATTAGAATAAGATGAGCATGGGGAGTTCATTAACTCGGGGCCTGTAACAACATCTGCTAGGCAGGCTCCTCCTCTTGCATCCCATGGCACGTGGCAAACATTTTTCAAAGGCTCAACACACTGTGGCGAAAAGGGCTAAAAATACCTTCATTTTCCCCAAGGGAATGACAAATTGCCACACGCAGAAATGAGAGTCGTCGCAGCTCCAGCTGCAGCTCCATAGATACATTTTTTGTGTGGAGTGCATATAACACTTTTGCACATGCTAAATGTGTGATAAAAATTAATTGCGCAGCGCAGAGAGTCAGTCGCTCTTGTTGTCACACTCCTGTGTCTCCGCCGAGCTCGTCTCGCTTTATGTTAATCATGGCAGGCGCCGCCTGCCTGTAGTTGTAATATTCCCCTTAAGTCACACTTTTAACGCGTCGCGCTGCCTTTTCTTTTTAGTTGTAGTTTCTTGCCTGCGCAATTTAAAGAAATGCAAACTTGAGGAAATTCAATCGCAAATCGCATGACACACACTCTGACTGACGACTCTGAATCAGAATCACAGACCTGATACCACTTACAGTTTCAGCTTCTATAATTTATTATTTATTTTTTAACTGCCAGAGCCCAGCTCTTATCGCCAGCCGCTTTGTGGGGGCTCATCCTTGGGGAGGCTGCAGGGGCCATTGGGGAAGCGGCTCACTGGGATTCGACCTTATCCGAGACTCTGTCAGCTGCTCTGAATAAGAGCGTGAGAAATTCCATAATCAGGCATAATGAATAGGGCATACGTAGTTGCTTTTACCGAGGCATGAAACTGTAATTTTTCAACACGCACATTTTTTACAAGCAAAGCAGCTTATAATTAAAGATTTCCCTTAATTAGAGCATTGATTTCTAAACCATATCTATGGAATATCATCCCCGAAATTTCATTACACAAAAATATAGACACATGTTCGATGGCCTTTCACATGCCATTATCCGCAAAGGTCCTAACAAAATATTGGTACGAAAATTCGGGGCAAAAACTACAGAAAATCAGAAAATTTGCATAATAAATGTGTGCGTGGGGTCAGTGGGATTTTTGGTGGTTGCACCAGTTCCGACATTACCCTCCTTCAACCACACTGCGTCCATCGAAGCGTGGAATATTGGACAAATAAATGGTGTAAATTATATAACCATTGATGCGGGTGCAGGAGCGAGAGTCAAGTGCGTTGTATAGAAAAATAATTACACCATTGACCAACCGGACAAAAGTTGACCGCCCATTTGGGTCAGACCACATGGAAGTTCATCCGCTGGGCAGAGAGTCAATAGTTTCGCTTGATTTACGGTTCGTTTGGGATTTTTAGAGGGTGGTTCCTGGGCACGTGTGTGGTTTTTAGATACTTATTTTATGCCACACAAGGGAGCTATAGGTTAACTCCTCATTATTGAATTGAATATGAAATAAATGGGGATTGTCAACAGGGTTTTTTTTAAGAGTTTTGGGATTTATATATTAGATGTTATTTGTACCTGAGTTTCGAGTTTAATTTAGAAGAAAAGCATTTCTTAACGTCCTTTAACGTCATTCTATATAAAACCCCTAACCTATTTATTTTTTTCTTCCAGAGCTTCACTTGGCCAACCGTGGTGACTGTTTTCGTTTTGGCCATGGGCTGCGGCTTTTTTGCGGCGCGATGAAACGAATGAAATAATCGAATGATCTTTAGTGAATTCAGTTAGCGCCTAAGAAATGTATGCCGATCGATCTATACTATATAAGATTTATAGCGAAACCCTAAATAAGTGCAACGAATTTATTGAACAGCAGAAAGTCATTAATTCGTAAACCGATTGTATGCCTAAAGTTAAGAAGGTTGACGGGACACAAGAACAATATATATGTACTCCATCTGTCTATGGTAATTGCATTTGTAAGTTGTATCTACAAACGAAACAGTACTTTCCTCAAACTGCTCAAAGTAAAACGAAAAACTCTTAGAGACTGGCAAGAGACTCAGAAAATCAAATCACACTTATTTTTGTACAACTTTTTGAACAAACGGAAGGAAAAGGAAAGAAAAAAAGAGAGATATTTACAAATTAACGCAAGTACAAAATAAGAGAGAGAGAAAACTACTGCCAATTCTTGAGATACTTTTGATAATCTTTGTTTTTTGCATTTAATCATTTCCAATTGCATTTTCTTCAACCACGAAAAATTGTATTTCTAATTTAGAACAAAATATAAACACAGCAATTTCAATGTCTTCGCATTTGTAATTCCGAATTGCAAGCAAAAAACAAAACAAAAAATATATTTTAAATATATGTTTAACTAGTAGAATTTTTGTAAATGTAAGCCAAGCCCACAAAAAAATCACACGCCTAGCTTTAATTGTTAAAACAAGCAACAAAAAAAGCCACAAAAAAATGAATGAAAAGAAAATGAAATTAAATTAATTTTGTACATAGTTTTTATGCCATTTTTGTGATGTTTTTTGTCTACGGTTTATATGTCGTGTTATATTTTAGTTAAATTTCTTATGATTTATGTTTATTTGTAATTTTTTTTATTTGTCATTGTGTTTTTGTTCATCATCATCTTCAAATTGGTCTCACAATTTTGTAGTTTTAAGCGCTCAACACACGCCCAGGAAGTTGGAATGGCAAACAAACCTTTGAAATTTGGTCAGGTTAAAGAGATAGATTCTTGCACAGTCTTTTTTGGAATGCACACACATAAATGATCTCTCACAAATGGAAATTAATGGAAATTGATCTCCGCTCAGCTAGCCAAAGTAAAAAAAGAAAAGAAAAGCTGCCAAACTTCAAGTAATTGTTGCTTCGAATTTCCCAGGGCGTTTCCAATGCTAATCGAAATACCCTGACATGAAAGCGAACATAGCGAACAGAGTAAGAGATAATCAAAATCAAAAAGAAAATGAAAATGAAACGAAAGAAAAAACAATTCCCAAAAATCGCATTGATCTCATGGATTTATACAATATACAGATAATAAACAATCAACCGTTTTTTTACAATGAGAAATAATATGTTATGTGAAAAGCAGGAACGTGAAAAGTTAAGCAGAGAAACCGAAACCGAAAACAAAAATTAAATAAAAGGTTTTTAGTGTTAAGTTCGCCAAGCGTTTTAGTTTTACATTCTAAAAAAAAAGAGTTTAAGTTACGGTTTAGTGAGTTTTTTGAGCTTGTAATTGTATATATAAAGCAATATTATTTTTGTATAGGCTCTAAGTGTCCCCAAAACCCCACAAAACCCAAACCAAGCCAATCCAATCCCAGCCAGAACCCAGACAATAGAACACATTTCTCTCGTACACATGTATCGAATCATAATTACATATATACATACATCCAAAACCCAATGAAAAATTATTTTTGTAAATTTGTTTGCATCAAATGAACCGGGAAATGTGAGAGGATAACCCGCTCCTGCCCCGGTTCATTGCTAATTAGTTTTCACAATGATCTCGGTAAAGTTTTGTGGCCTTGCGCCCGAAAGTCGACGCAAAAATCGACTTTTGGTTTGCCATAAATACTCGAAACAAAAAAGAAAAGTTAAAGAAAAAACAAAAACGAAGCAAAAGGAACAAAGGAAAATCAGAGAATGAAACACACACACTGCATAAATTTATATATTTTTGACCCAATGCGACTTAATCCGTTTTTAAATCTAAGTATCGTTACATTGTAAATAAATAGCAGCGCAGCGCAGTTCGAATCATAGAATCAAATGCCATTTGTTGTTTAGAATTTTTTGTTTGGTGCCAAAACAACGTCGTGTATTCGCATATTATATACAATACCATACCATACATACATATATCGTAACTTCGATCCTAAGTTTGATTCAGAATTTGGTCAATTCATTTTAAGAGTTCTAAACATTTTTCTGTTTCTCTTTTATATGTTCGAAAGCAGACGATCACTTTGTTTAACTTGTACATTTTATACATTATGCTGTAATATTTTAATATACATATAAATATCATTAATGATCTCATGAATATGTTCATAAGACAACAACAATTATATATATTGTAATACGTATATGTGTAAATGAAATAAAGCGCGCATAAATATCATGTAAGATTTACAGAGCAAAAAAAACACAAAAAACAACATAAAAAAAAGATTTGAAAGAAAAATAAATAAAAATTATAAAAATTAAAAAAAAAAGAATTATTAATTGGGAGGTCCATTTATATTAAAAATAAGATTGAATGGAATATGATAAGGTTATTATTACAACAAAAAAAAAAAGTGGCCCTTCATCGCGATGTTTTAGAAAAGATTTTTTAGATTTTATACTTCATATCAATTGTATACTTTATAGTATAGTTTTTATACTCTATAATTTCAATTGTATATTTTCGAGTATTATTTTTATACGAATCTACATCGAAAATTTGATAACATATCGCGTTAGCTGGAACTTACTTCTTTTTTGTTTATCGCGTAAGTTATTTTTCTCAAGCCTTGGTGCAGATTAGTATAGTTTTTATACTTTCGTAATATCAAAGTAATAAGCATCTTATTAGGAAATTTATAATACTCAAGAATGAATTTTTTTAACAATAGTATAGTTTCATTGAGAATTTTATTTTTGGATCTAGGTAATGAGTCGTGCAACAGTGTATTATTTTCTGATCTAATTTTTAGATTACCTTTTTAACTTCTCCCTCTTTTGTAAAATTTGCCTTTTTTACTGATATGTATTCTATACTCTACACCCTGTCGAATTCTACGCGAACATCTTAATTTTCCATTGCATACTTTCAGGCTGTATTGAATACCACGATCACTGTTCACTGCCTTCTCTGCTGGGTTTTCCACTCAATCCCAAACTGAAAAACCCACCCCTTCCTGAACAACTTTTTTAAGGGGGATGAGTGCTTATGAGTGCGTGAGAAGGGTCTCTCTTCCGATTGCTGGCCACTTAAGCGGCGCAAACCCAAACCCAATGAATGCCTAAACCAATTTGTAGTTTGTGTTCCTTTCTTGTGGCCTCGGATTAAATGGCCATAATTGCTACTCCTGCAGCCAGCGGCGACACGCGACTTGGTAACGGGATACCTACGAGGCAACCAAAAATGATGTGTTATTAACGGATTAGGCAGGCGATGACGATTATAATGGAAAGGCAGGCAATTATGTTGACCTGGCCACCCGAAAACCATAAGTTCGACAACGGCGGCGGTCATGACATCCGTTTCCGCCTTCAATCACGACGGACACATGCAAGTGTCAATCAAAACGACAAATTAAATGCGAAACTGCGATTATTAATTCCAACCAAGGAGCGTGTTTCATTCGTTTGAATGAATATCGAATAGCAAGCCTTTCAAATTTAACCAGGTTTCAATTACTATAAATCTTTGAAAAATAACTAATCAATACAAGGCAGTCTTTTTACCATCTCTCACAGTTTATCGGTAATTACTTTTTTGGCCTACAACTGCCAGCAACAATAAAAAAATAGTTGCAAGATTTAGTTCCTAATAAGATACTGGCAGAATTTACTTGAAGAAGAAAAAATTACCAAAAATCTGCATTATAATTAAATTGATTTGAGAACAAAGCAACCATTGTGCCTGGCATTTCTCAAATTAAATTTTAATTAAACGTAATTAACTACCTGTGGTTTTTTTGTTGGAAGCAAGGGTATGGTACAGAGCTTTAAATAGACTTTATACTTACAATATGCAAAAGGCATAGAGATCCACACAATTTCCTTTCCAAAGTTCCTTTTTCTTATCTTAATATTAAATAAAGTAGCATAAAAACCACAAGATTTGCTAGGTATTTAAATTCAATTGAAAAGGTACACTCCCTCTCATTTAATTCAACTTTCTTTATCACAACATTTTCATATGGTTTTAATTAGATTTCATTCTACTTAACTATTCGCCACTTGAAAGACACTTAAAAGTAATTCAATTATAGATAAAACTCATTGAGAGGGTAACGCATCTGCTTATATCAGTTTTTGCAAAAAGCAGGAAGGAAGGAACGAAGAAAAAGTTAATTTCATTAAAGGCGAATCCACCTCAAACTTGGCTTAGTCCTGCTGCTTGGTTGTGGGAAATGCATACAGGTGCATGCATTAAATGCATTAAAAATTCATTACAAAATGTACACAGAGGACAAATCTCTCCCTTCCTTCCTTTCCAAGGAGGTAAAGGTAGATAAGTGGCTCCTGTTGTAACTAACGAAGGTTACATGTGTTTTGCCACAAAAGATAGCAACACAGATATGTGTGAATTTAGTATAGCTAAGCCATAAAGTATGCATCAATATTTACAACAAAAATCAAGCCAATATTTAATTTTAAATACTAAATGAACAAGTAATAATTGAAGCCTTTAATAGCCCAAGATATCTTCTTACTTCTTGTGTAGTATTTTGATTTCCAGCTTACTCGCTTTGGGCATTCGTTCTATTTACACAGCTCAAAGTTTTCTCATCTCTAAAACTGATAAAACTCACATCCAAACTTGGAAATCAGAAAACACAAGGACAAGTCTATATCCTTGTTGGAACAGGTTAAGAAGGATGGCAAACGGAAGGAAATAAACAAACTCATATATGTCTGTGGAAATGGCTTGAGCTGGGCTCGTAAATTTTCCTGGCCTGAGGGCCATCAGCTGGATAACTCATAAGAGAGCCAGGCAGGCAGGCAGGCCATATATGGCGATCATAATCAACGTCTTTTGGCACTTTATTGACAAACTAATAAAAACCCGAAGAGAGAAAATGCAAGCTGAATGGATGTCCTGGCCAAACGAGAGACGGATAGTTGGGTTAGGAAACGATTTATTAAAATCCCTGTACATGGCATACATAATAAAAAGGAAGCTGGGAACGGCAGGGTGAAGAGAACCCTTACTTGGCCGTTGATGTGATGAGTAATTTGCTTTTGGCTTTTAATGTTGGCCAGTCCGTCAGAAGTACACTTAGAAGAATTTATTCTCTTTGTTCTTTGCTAAAATAAATATATACATTTTTAAAGAATAACTAAACTAAACTATTTAACTACAAATCGCTCAGGTTTTGAAATCCATTTAAAATGAGTCTAAAAATATATAAATTGAAAAATGGAATTTCTGCTAAGTTTCTGCCTTTTTAACATTATTGTCAAGTGTCCAAAATTTATATAATATTTAACTGTCCACTGGTTTTATCAAAAACAAAATAAAACAAATTTAAATGTTAATTCTTATTAAATTTTTCGTACTGCATGAGCTTGTCCAGACAACGAATAGTTGCAGGACACGGAAATTAGTGCGGAAACGCTTAGTAGTACGCTTAGCAATCTGTCAAAAAGCCAAAATGTAATAAATGAGACCCGCAACGATGGCAGGAAGGGTGGGCTGGATGGCTGGCTGTCTGTGCGGGGCCATCAGCATAATTCATACGACATGTCAGGACGACAAAAGGCGCTGACCAGGACCAAGTACAAAGGCGCCAACTGTGTGCGGGACGGGGACTGGACTGGGCTGTCTTTTATGGCAGCAGAGATGCACCATATTTCATTACACGTTGATAAGTGGTCATTTATCCCGTGCTGACTCTAGGTCCGAGCTATGTTTGGGCTTCCTGCATGCCAACAGGCATTTCATAATAATTTGAACAACCTTTTTACGCCAACCTGCACCCGGATGGCTCCTTTGATTAAATATGAGATGTTCCCATATTGCGCGGTAGGACTTTGCATTTAAGCTTCCTCATACTTTCTGTTTAATATGGAATGGATGGTATACTCACACTTATCCTTATTTATATCATCGTTTTATATAAATTAAAATTGTTAAATTACGGATAGTTTTTCTTAAGTATTCTTCAATCTACATTTATTAAAGTTGTTTATAAGATGGATCTAATCTGTGTAGTTGAATACTTATTGGTCTTGGAGTGATGATACTAGCTTAGTGACGCTCGCCGCGGATGCGACGCGCCAGGTGTATGTCCTTGGGCATAATGGTAACGCGCTTAGCGTGGATGGCGCAAAGATTTGTATCCTCGAAGAGACCTACGAGATAGGCCTCTGCTGCCTCCTGCAAGACACAAGGATTCAGTTAATAAATCAATTACTGAAATATATATAAAGGTATTTCACCTGCAGAGCTCCGATTGCCGTGGACTGGAACCGCAAATCGGTCTTAAAGTCCTGGGCGATTTCACGCACCAAGCGCTGGAACGGCAGCTTGCGGATGAGCAGCTCGGTCGACTTCTGGTAGCGACGGATCTCGCGCAGAGCCACAGTGCCAGGACGATAGCGATGGGGCTTCTTCAGCCCGCCGACTATCGGGGCAGACTTGCGGGCAGCCTTGGTGGCCAGCTGCTTGCGAGGCGCCTTTCCTCCGGTCGACTTACGAGCAGTCTGTTTGGTACGAGCCATCTCTGCAGTGCAAAAAAGTTATACATGTGCTCATACATTTTTACATAATGTGCTTATGCACAGAAATAACTCAAAACACGCACTTAATGCCAGTAAAATATGCATTCAAATAAGCATAAAGAATGTACATACCAATTAATTACAGATCACTTACCGATTAAGTAGATTTTCTTTTTTTTTTACAAGAAGCGAACTATTCCGACGAATGATATTTTCAGAACGGAAATAAAGTCTCGTGTGGGAAAGGAACGATAAGCCAAAAGCCTCCTGTAATTTATCTTTTCAAAAATATCATTCCATTCTCACTGGTTCAAAATTTAACATTTGATTGAAAGTTTACTCTCAGAAAGAAATATTATTATTATTATTATTGAAAATGTAAAAACATATTTTAAAAAAATATATAAAGCTAGAACTTAAATATTTATTTATTTATAGCCCAGCACTACATGTGTAACTTATAAATTGGTGTGTTAGACGCGAGAATTACAGCATTTGTTAAAAAAAAATTAAAAAAAATTTTTTTTTAAATATTATAAATAATTACTAAAAGACAATTCAGAAAAGAGAGAAGGTCAAATATAAGATACATGAACTGACATAGTGAATGAAAATTGATATTAATGAGGTAGATGCACTTGAATTTTTGAAAAATCTATTATTTTTCTTGCATTTTCTTAAAGTACATATATTAGTAAAATAAATTTTATTAAGATTCGAGAAATATTTTTGAAGTTACGGAAAAAATTAGAGAGTCGCGAAGTGGGGTGTAGAGCTGTTTGTAAAACTTTAAGTGCGTTTTTCTGAAAACTGTGTTTTTTCATTCGGTGACCACTATAACTCAAAACCCACTCGGTGGATTTTAATGAAATTTGAATATATTCTTGTTGGCATTAAAAACTAGGCTTTAATCAAAGGATATTAGATATTGTTAAAAATTACTATTGGTTTTAAACAATTAACTTTTGACTTTTTATCGAAAATCAGAGTCTAAAGTTTCAAAAGCCGCCATTTTATGAATTAAAAAAAAAAACCATAGGCTTACATTTGGTTTTTTGATCTTAGATGATTTTTTTTAATTAAGATAAAGCATTGCATGAAAACTTTGTATAATTTATTTTTTAAAATAAGCTTAATTACTATAAAAAATACATTTCTGAAAATAGGCCTTTTTTAACGCTTCTGAGTGCATCCACCCCCTCAATAAATCAATTATTTTAAAACTAAGACAAAATTGAACATTTTTAGCATGCCGAATTCTTTGAGGTGGTTTAAGGAATTAAACCATGGCCAGCTGATGTTTTTTAAAAAGTCCGGACCGTTCCCACACGTTGAGTTCTCTGGGAAAGTCATATAGTTGGACCCAAAGAGTACATGTTTTGATGCAGATATAATAAGGGAACAAAGTCAAAGTTAACTACAAGCGGAATTTCGCACTGTACACGCTAACATTGCAATTTTACTTTTTAAAATTGTGCTTTCCTCTACAAAAATATTTGTATTAATAAAAAAAAATACCCCAAATGTATTGTAGCCACAACAAGTTTGATAATTCGATATGTGAGACTTCCAAAGGTCCACCATTGTTTCTTTCCGTTTGTTTCACTCTTTTTCCGAAAGCTGAACATCTGAAGGTCATCTCTGGAGTTTCTTGAATTTTGTGGACGCTTTTCAAGTTTTGAGGTAAGTTAAATTTCTAGACTATAGAAACTCGCATCTCGATAACTTGCAGGATACATTTAACCTGCTCCAAAGCACGTTTTTGTATCCCAGCAAAGTTAACTACAAGCGGAATTTCGCACTGTACACGCTAACATTGCAATTTTACTTTTCTAATTTCTAATTTCTGGAAGAAGAAACCCAATCAAGGTGTTTGAAATGGCTGAGTTCTTAGAGCCGGAGAGGATTTTGGGCGCCTGCATACAGTCCGGCGAATTAATGTTTCTAATGAAGTGGAAGCATAGTAACCATCTTGAGGTAGTCCCGGCCAAGATGGCCAATGTTTTGTGCCCCCAGGTGGTCATCAAGTTCTACGAGGAGCGCCTAAGCTTTTATGATTGAAGCTTCAACCCCAAGGAAAAGCAGCATGCGTGTAGTTCTGTGAAGAATTTCTACACATACAACTTCAGCTAACTGTCTTGTAATTAATTTATTAATTATAATAAAGCTTAGTTGGATTAAATGTCTCTTTTTATTTGTTACAAAAAAAGTACAGATTAATATAAGGGGGTAACATATCAAATTATTGGTCCTCACTCTTGTTCTGCTCAATGGAATCCTCCGAGTTGCCCGTGAGCCGGGCACAGACCGGCAGCTCGCTCTCCGGCAGGAACGGCGTCTTTGTTCCGGTGGTGCCAATGATCAGCTGATTCTGCTTCAAGTCTATGAGGCACTGATGGCGCTTCAGCATGTCCAGACCCAGCAGCATGTCCATGGACTGATGACCCAGCACGTTGAAGCTAGACGTGAGGTAATCGTTCTCGATCTGCAGCTGCACCATGTGAATCCTGCCCAGAATGGGCTGGGTGCCGACGCCCGTGGCCACGCCGTTCCAGCGCGTGTCGACCAGACGGTTGACATGGCACCGCTCGGCGCAGTCCTGGCTCATGATGGTCATCTGGGCGCCCGAGTCCACAAAGGCCTTCACCGGCACTCCGTTCACCTTGCAATTGATGTAGAGCATGGTGACCATCCCGAAGATTTCCGGATTGTATTCAAGGGCAGCCGCCATGTTGTCCTGAATGTTCTTCTGCTTGATCTCCTCGGCGATCAGGCGCTGGGTCTCCTGGTCGAAGGGATCGACAAGCTTCTGTTGGGCGCTCCTTGGGGACGGACCGCCACCGCCGCGTAAGCTAGTGCCCGGCACGACAATCTTGCTCAAGTCCAGCCACTCCATCGCTGGGCGATTGGCACTCCTGCGTTTCTCCAGCAGGATAAAGTCCCCATCACGGACGCCGCACTGCTGCAGCGATTGCTTGTCGTTGGTCAACTCGCGTCCGTTGAAGAGCAGTGTTATTTGGGCCACATCCGCATCGCTCTCTATGGCACACAACGCCTTGAGGTTCCCCAACTCCAGATCCTGGGCCACGTCCAGGCAGAAGACCTTGTCCTCGCTGGTGGTCACTGTGATTTTCATAGCTTCTTCTTTAGCTGCTGCTGATCCTTGGTGCGACTTTCCTTGGGAATGGTGATATATGCTGGTGGTGTGTCCTGATGTAGATATGTAAAGAGAATATGAAAATTGTAATTTTAATAAATTCCAATCCAATTCCTTCCTGACCTCAGTATTGAATTTACCCTTTATAATCGTAAGGCTTTAAAAAATATATATTAGGTTTGCTTGGAGAATTCACCCAATAGGAATCTGCAAAAGATTCGTTGTTTCCTATTCCCACAGAGCTAGAGATGGGTACATGAAAGTACTCATAGAATTTTCAGAAACATCGTTGCTTTTATACGATGGTTGATGTTTTTTCTTCTCTATCAGCAGTGGGGGAAAACCAACTTTTATTAACAGTAATATTTATTGGTAACATTTTATTTATAGTTTACGTTTTTTTATATCATATAAAAATTTTAAGTTGATTTAATAAACAACATTTGTACATTTGTATATCGCTCTAAATAAAGCTCTATTTAGTCCACCGTCTATTATTTACGGTCCGTAAAGTTTAGTCGTGCTGAAAATAAACCACTTGATTGCCCAAAATGTGAAAAATGTGTGCTAGCCTAATTCGTTATACAAAATAATAATACAAAATGGCTTTGTTTAAGGGTTCATCCATCACTGTAGAGCTGTAGATTTTTTTTTTCGATCTTTTAGAAAAAAACATCGTTTTTATTCGATCTTTTAGAAAAAAACATCGATTAAATCGAAAAAAAAAACATATTAATATTTTTTTTAATTTATAAAGATTCAATTCATGGATATCATCAAAATATTCATATAAAGTGCAAATCACAAATATATTTCGATAATCCAAAATGGAAAAGATATAAGTTTTTATATATATATATATATATATATATATATTTCATTCAAATATTTTATAAAGGCAAAACCAATTTTAAAATGGAAACTTGATGTTCTTGTATACATTTATTATATCTGTTTCACAATATGTATTCTTTGGGTCCAACTATATGACTTTCCCAGAGAACTCAACATGTGGCAACAGTCCAGACTTATTAAAATCAACAGCTGACAATAGCATATGCTGGGAACCGAGTGTACCACATTGGATTCTTGTATTCTTGTATCCAGCTAATGCCAGCTTGATCCTTAATATATTCCTTTTACTTAATTTCGCCAATGCACAGTCTAACATCAATTCCTTAGACCATTCCAATAAATTCGGCATGCTGAAAGTGTTCCATATTATTCCAAGTCTTAAAATAATTAATTTATTAATACAAATTTTCATTCTATACTGTAGTTCATGTACCTTCTATTTTTTCTTCCATCTTTTCTGAATTGTATTTTTTTATTAATTATTTTAAATATATAAAGTGGTCTCATTACAAAAATTATGTTGTAATTCTCGTGTCTAGCACACTAAATTAAAAGTTACACAATTAGTGCTGGGCTATAAATAAATAAATACTAGCACTATATATTTTTTAAAATTGTTTTTACAAAAAAAAAGGTAATAATAATAATACTTTGTGAGATTAAACTTTCAATCAAATGTTAAATTTTGGACCAGTGAGAATGAAATGATATTTTTGAAACGATAAATTACAGGAGGCTTTCGGTTTATCGTTCCTTTCGCACAAGAGGCTTTATTTCCGTTGTGAAAAGTTCGTTCGTCGAGAAACTACGCTTGTGTGAAAAAAATCCGAATTAATCGGTAAGTAATTAATTAGTATGAAGTTTCTGCTTATTTTGTTGCCTCTTTTCCTGACATTAAGTGCTTGTTGGTAGAGTTATTTGTGAGCATAAGTAAAGGCATAAGCTCACATGTATGTACATATGAACATATTGTGTAATAACTTCTTTTGCCCTACAGAGATGGCTCGTACCAAACAGACTGCTCGCAAATCGACCGGAGGAAAGGCTCCTCGCAAGCAGCTGGCCACCAAGGCTGCTCGCAAGACTGCCCCGACAATTAGCGGATTGAAGAAGCCCCATCGCTATCGTCCTGGCACTGTGGCTCTGCGTGAGATCCGTCGCTACCAGAAGTCGACCGAGCTACTCATCCGCAAGCTGCCGTTCCAGCGCTTGGTGCGCGAAACCGCCCAGGACTTTAAAACCGATTTGCGGTTCCAGACCGCGGCCATCGGGGCTCTGCAGGTGAGATATCTTTATATGTAGATATTTCAGTAACTGATTTATTAATTGAATCCTTGTGACTTGCAGGAGGCAGCCGAGGCCTATCTCGTAGGTCTCTTCGAGGATACAAATTTGTGCGCCATCCACGCTAAGCGCGTTACCATTATGCCCAAGGACATCCACCTGGCGCGCCGCATCCGTGGCGATCGATAAACTCAGTTTTCTAAATAAAGTGCACTTGTGGGTGTGTTCTCAACCTAAACGGTTCTTTTATTTTCAAATTATGATTAACAATTTCAGTGTTTTAATACCTTAAGGGGAATATTAATTAAGCATGGATATAAATATTTTTTTAATGTAATCCTGACATTAATCCGAATCGCTATCATTTTCATCATCCACAAACTCGAACCGCTTGGCTTGGATACTCCGAAAGGGTGCCTTTTTAGTTCCCTTTCCCAACGGGGAATCGGGCTGAGCACCCTGACCTTTTGATGGCGGCTGCTCCCCCTTGGTGGCCGGGGTATAGGTAGACCTAAAGCATTGAAGGAATCGCGGAGCTGGCGGAACATTGCCCACCGAGTGGTAGGGCACAATCCCCTGAATGTGCTGCGGCCGCAGCAGGCTACATAACTGTCGAAGATGCATCCTCGTGGGTAGCGGCGACCACTCGAGGAATCCCAGAGGAAAGGGCACGGTTGCCACCCCCTCCTCCTCTTGTCTGGCTTCCGTGCTCCAATTGTGGGTGGCGCAGACATGGACTTTGGTCAGCCTTCCCTCAATGGGCTTCGGATCGGAACTGAGACACCCGAAGCTCTCTGCAAAGTCGCCCAAAAGCCGGATATGGCCATTAAGTCGGGTAAAACCCAATTGCCAGACGAATTCCTCGTAGCCGAAAAGCGGCAGCTTCAGAAGCACTATGGCTTTGTGATTTCTTCGATATTCATCGATGTTCCCAGCCACCTCATCAAAATCAATATGATTAAAATCCCTATTCACAGATGAGAGATTCAGATACAACTGCTCGGTGCCCTGGGCGATCCACGAATTGAAGACCTCATTGCCCAGCAGGCAGCCGAGGCTCTCCAGCCTCACCGCCGAGTAGCAGTAGAGGACTTTGCTCCCTTTTGAGGGTCGCTTTATGAGCAGGATGAGATTGTGGCCCAGCTGACTGCCACGACAGAGCATCGCCTCCAGACGCTTGCCATCGCTGAGGCGCAGCTGGAAGGGCTGGCCCTCCTCCACCACCTGGAAATCCTCGTCCGCAATCTTCGCCTGGCGGGAGCGCAGATACCTTCGGAACTGGTCGGCCAACGGTTGGGTTGTATACATCCGGCAGAACTTGCGAGGCAGCAGCATCAGCTGCTCCTCCACGTGGCCCAGGTGAGTCAAAAACACCTTGTAGTGCTCCTCGTACAGCTTGGGGATCATGTCGAAGATTAGCTCGGGATGTTCCTTGGGCCTCATGGTGGGTTAAAGATTTATTTAAGGGATGAGCTGCAAATAAAAGAAAAAGTGGATTTCATTATTAACAAATACTTAATTAATAAAAAAAAATAAGATCAGTATTAAATAATAATATTACACTTAAATGTTGTTTAAAAACGAAATTAGATTAAATTTTAAAAGACTTAAAGCCTCGAATTCCAGGGTAAATAGAGACCTTCCTCAAGGTTTTCAAAAATTTGTTAAAAAAAAATGAGTTTTAAATAATAATGTTTAATAAAAGAATAAGAAATAGACAAATCACCAGGTTTAAATACAAAATTCGATAAAGCTTTTAAAGGCCTTAAAATATTCAAAAATTTGTTAAAGAAAAATGTATGTTTTTATTAGAAAATAAATAATTAGTTTTAAATAATAATGTTAAATAAAAGAATAAGAAATAGACAAATCTTCAGGTTTAAATACAAAATTCGATAAAGGTTTAAAGGCTTTAAAATATTTAAAGCCTCGAAATCAAGGGTATCTTGACCTTCCTCACAGTTTTCAAAACATTATTGGAGTAAAATAATGCTTTTTGGAGACCTATCAGTAGAATATCAGGAAGAGGATCATATTCGAATAATTTCCAAAGAGCCTGAATATTTAATTTAATAATAATAATAATAATTATAAACACTTATTGCCGAATTTATTTCCCCCTTTTTCAGCGAGGTTAATCCCAGCTTTTATGAACACGCAATAGCCGAACTTATTAGGTCTCGATAAAAGCTCCATAAACTTGGATGAATCAGAGACTCATTGATGGACTTTCATGGTCGGGCAACACACCTCTGAGCCCGGGTATACTCCCACTTTGCGGATATAAAAGTCCATCGGCTTGCCATTCATCAATCATGACCCAAAGACGGCGGTTCAAGCTTTGCATAACGCGGGCGCCGAATGTAAACAAATTGCGAGACGCAAAAAAAAAAAGGAAAAAAATTAAATTAAAGCGAGTTGAATGACAGACATTGGCACAGATTTTGGAACCGAGTTCGTTCGAGGAACAGCCCACGATTACTGGGAGTTGTTTTTTTTGGGGTTTCGCTTTCGTTTGACCGCCAAATCCATGCCAATATCTCTCAACCCATCATCCCGTAAGTGCTTACCTCACAGGTGATAAAAGGTGTAAATTATTATTACCAACAGCTGGGGCTGGTATGGAAAAGAAAAGAAAGCCACCAGAGCGGGGGCGACTAGAGCAGAAAATTACTCAACTCGAGTTAGTTTCAGTTTCAGTTTCGGTTTCAGTTGGGTTCAGTTCGTCGGATGGGGCTAGTTTGCTGCTTGTTAGCTGCTTGGCCTAAACTTTCACTTAGACGGAGCGCCCGCTTGGCCCATTATAATTAAGCCATTTGGCTGGCCAACTGCCAGTCTGTCTCGTTGGACAATCATTTCTCGCTCGGAAAAGTGTAACAAATGCGCCAATTAATCGGCGTCGCAATGCAATCGCCGGCGTAATTGTAATTGATAAGATCGTGTGTAACCTCCCGAGGTGAATGATCAGCAAAGAGGTGAATAATGCAAAAGCAGATTATTTGTTGCAATGTTTATAATATGAATTTTATATGTAGTTTGTTGGCAACTTTGTTGCAAAATTTTTAAGAGATATAAATCTTATTAATGCCTGTAAGAAAAAGGTGTTGCTAAATGTTTTTGTCTTTTTAATTAATTTTTGTTCGAACTATTTATTTGTTTCTTTTGAAAAATAAATTGTTGCTTTGTTGCTACATTTTGAAGAGAAATAAAGCTTATTAATGCCTGTAAGACAAAGGTGTTGCTAAATGTTTTTGTCTTTTAATTAATTTTTTAAAACTATTTATTTGATTTTTTAAAATAAGAAATTGAATAAAACGATTTTACAAAAGTCGCCTTTAAAAAATTCACGAAATTGAAAAATATACATAATTTTAAAACATAAATATGAATTTTTAATTTGTAACAATGGTATTTTTTTTTATAATATACTTTAATTTTCTTACAAAATTTAACTAGACATTTGTAATGATTTTGCATACTTTTAGATAATATATCTTTCCGATATTAATATCTATTATTTTTATTTACACTTCCTTTTTTGTCAGCAATTTTGTTATTAGATCAATAGCTAGTGTTTCTTTTTAGTTCAAATTAAACTTAAAACCCAAAGTCTTTAGGCTTTCTTCGCTCTTTCTTCAATCTCTTGAAGCAGATTCTGCTTTCTTGTAGCCGCTCCATAGCTCTCATTCCATCTGGAGCTCTCTCCCTGCTTCGGATTCCGCCCGACTTTGGCTTTATCTCCAGAGAGATGACTCCAAGTCTACTCTGCGCCGGCGTCGCGTGTCAAACGAACGCCAAGCTCAAAGCCGGAAAGACATCGTCGGCGCATGTGCAGCTTTTTCGAGTTTTTACACGCTTTGGCTTTGGCTTTGGCTTACGCTTACGACGGTTGCGTCGCCGCTTAAGTTCACCCATCAAGTCAACCAGTTTTCAATTCGAATTTCGCTTTCAGTTTCGTTTGCGACTCGCAAAGAAAAAGAAGCAACGACGGCGGCCAGGCCACCAAAAATATATTAAAAATAAAGTGCAGTGAGTAAGTGGGGAAAAAACTGAAACCGAAAGTGTGCAAATCAAATCAAAAGCCGGGGCCCCAACAAATAAAGTAACTCTTTTAAATGTCGCAATTCAAAAAGCAAGCAAAGCATGGCAATTGTGTCTAGAAACTGCGCGCGGGCAATTTTCGAGTTCAGCCAGCCAGGAAGAGCGAAAAGAAAAGAAAGTTGTGGAAGCAAAAAGCGCAGGAGAATTGCGCAAAAAAAGTTAACTAAAGAAAAATAAAAGTGGATGTCAAAGTGATTCATATGGTGCAGAGAAAAATACATTAATGCATTGGGAGTATTTAAAAAAAATTACTGAGAAAATATCTGTGAGATTCCCAAAGAAAAAGCCATATAAATACCTAAAATTAGATAAAGATATTTAGAATTTCCCACAAATAAAGTTCCGTGAAGCTAAGCAAATCCGATTAAGACCTAAATAAATCCCTTAATCGAAGACCCTTGAATTATCTTATACAGCTGCGGTCAAAATAATAGTAGTGCCCAGTAAGGCTATATAAAATCCACAAAAAAATAACTTTGTAAGCTCTTTAAAAAAATTATTTTAATTTTCATTAAAGCTTAACTAATAGTAAATGTTAATAACACATAACAACTTGAAATTACTCAAAAGAATTATTAAGGAAAAATATAAATGTTGAATTTGACGAAAATTGAGTCGGTCAAAATAATAGTAGTGAAACTTTTGAAAAATTACCACATCCTAAAAAAATTATTTAGGAATACCTGATTGATTGATTATTATAGATCCATGGATAAGAATTTTTTTGAGTATTAGTTTAATATCCTTTATAGACAATAAGGACTCCTCAGCGATTTTCCCTGGAATCAACTGAGATTTGGCATATTTTCATAGAAAAAATTGTTCCACAACTTGCAAATGATAAAAAATTTTGTATAGTAGTATTTTTAGGACTTATTTCTGAATGTCACACCAAAAAATCTCAATCGGATTGAGTTTGGGTGACTGTGCGGGCCATTTTAAGACGTTTACCTGGTTAGCT